>ML281579.1:0-124015 GCA_005239495.1 Nicotiana undulata
TTGAAAGTAAACAAAGATTATCAGATTCCTGGTAACGGAACCAATTTGTTTAACCAAAGAATTGGATTCTTTGCCGAAGTTATTTTAGGAAGAACACGGGTTTCTGATAACCAGAAAATACGCTAATAATTGCAAGTAAATTCGTAATTGGAAAGCGGTAAGATGCACAAAAAGTAAGTGTATTGAAATAGTAGTTCGAATGTGTCCTTACAAGTTATATTTTACTCCCTTATATAGGGAATTTCTTAATATAACGTCTGCCCTTTTCAGTAATTGAGAATTAATGACTAATAATGGCATTAATGTAACGTTACAATGATTAACCGTAACTGTTGCGTGAAGATTGTGTAACGTTTGGCTCATTAATTGAAGATCTCCAAATCTGCCATTTATTCTGCCTGGACTCATCTCTCCCGCGCCTCTTCATCTCCTTAATTAGGTTAAGATTCTCGTACTTGATTCTCCTGTGGGTATGCTATTCCATGCCTATTTGTCTCGTACCTCTCCATAAAGTTCCGTCCAGTTGTCATGTTTTCATTGTTCCACGTAGATTGCTGAGTCATCACAGTTATTATGCGTGTGAAGCTCTTTTTTACCAATACAATTGTAATGTTACATTAATGCCATTATAAGTCATTAATGCTCAATCACTGAAAAAGGTAGACGTTATATTAAGAAATTCCCTATATAAGGGAGTAAAATATAACTTGTAAGGACACGTTTGAACCGCTATTGCAATATACTTACTTTTTACACACTTATTGCTTTCTATTTACAAGTTTATTTGCAATTATTAGGATATCCTTTGGTTATCGGAAACCCGTGTTCTTTCTAAAATAAGCTTTGACAGAGAATCTAATTCTTTGGTTAAACAAATTGGTTCCGTTACCGGGAATCTGATAATCTTTGATCCTTCTCAAATAACGTTCTGTGAATTATGTCAAACGCCAACGACAACAACCAACAAAGGGTTGGAACCCCAGTTCCACGCCCTCAGGATCCGCACGAGGATCAAGGGAACAATCGCCAGAAAGATCTGCGACTCAAAACAATAATCTCAATGGAAATTAACAAGAAGTAGAACAAGATACTGTGAAACAAATGGTTGGTGAGATGTGACTCAAGCCTTACAAGCTTTCATGAGGGGACTACCAGCTGCATCACCAACACCTCCTCTTAACAACATTGTATCTGTGGAAAATCCACAATCCGGGTTAGCAAAATCTAGGAGTGGAGGCACTCCAAATGAGTCCCTCGAAGCAAGACCAGGCATGTCCAATAATCCAGAATTACAATCTTTATTACTAACTCTGCAGAAACAGGTAAAGGAACAAAACGATCAAATCGAGAAAATTCTTGGAGTACCACCTGTTATCAAAGGCATTGACGTTGATAGATATTCTCAACAACCTTGGAAGACAAGTGCAACACCCTTGCCTATTCCCAAGAAATTCAAAATGCCTGACATTCCCAAGTATGACGGGACAACTGATCCACGTGATCATGTAACTGCTTTTACCACCGGAATAAAAGGCAACGACCTAAATAAACAATAAATTGAGTCAGTCCTAGTCAAGAAGTTCGGAAAAACACTCACCAAGGGAGCACTAACCTGGTATTCTCTTTTACCTGAAAATTCTATTGACTCTTTTGCTGAGCTTGCAGATTCTTTTATAAAAGCGCATTCCGGTGCGCAAAAAGTCAAAAAAAAGAATGGAAGACATATTTAAAATAAAACAAGGAGACGCGAAGTTGCTTCGAGAATTTGTAGACAAGTTTCAACGGGAAAGGATGCAGTTACCAAGGGTGCCTGACAATTGGGAAGCCATGGCATTTACAAGCAATCTAAATGACAAAAGCGCACAAGCCACACGGAGACTCAAGGAAATCTTGAGAGAATTCCCAACTACGACATGGAACGATATTTATAACAAGTACAACACTAAGCTATGAATATAAGAAGATACTATTGCTCAGTCAAAAACTGAAGATCGAACCAGTTCTAGACGCTCTGAACCAGAAAGAAGAATAGGTAAGAACAGGTACGACCCTTATATGGGACCTTCGGGACGAGAAACTCATCCCAGGTTCGAAAACACACGATCAGAATATAGAACATCAAATAGAGATATGAGCTCATCCTCATCAAGATCCTGAAAGGATCAGGATGAACGAAATGGAGGTAATACAAGAATTGGAGACTACAACTTCAATGTAAGTACTTCTGAATTAATTTCAATACTAAGAAATATGGGCGATAAGGTTCGATGGCCCAAAGAAATAAGGTCAAACCCAAAAAAAAGAAATACAGACTTCTGGTGTGAATTCCATAATGATCATGGGCATAGAACATCAGATTGCAGATTTTTGCAAGGTGAGGTAGAACAATTATTAAAATAGGGTTATCTAACAGAGTTGTTTAGTGAAAAAGGTAAGCAGGCATATATGAAGAACAAGCAGGAGCCCCCAAAACCACCATCTCCAAAACTAACCGTGAACATGATACATGGAGGATAGGAGGTGAACGGAGTTGTCTGCAAAAGAACAACGAAATTCACGATTACGCATGGGAAGCGGATTCGTGAAGACATTGAAGCAGACAATATATCGTTTGACGATGCAGATATCAACGGATTAATGCTTCCACACAACGACACATTGGTAATATCCCTACTTATACATGACACTAACCTAAAAAAAGTGTTGATTGATCCAGGTAGCTCAGTCAACATCATTTTGTCAAGAGTTGTGGAAGAAATTCTAATGGAAGATCAAGTAATCCCAAAAGCATGAGCCTTATCTAGGTTTGACAATTCCACGGTCATAACAAAAGGGGAAATTGAACTCAGTACCTATGCAGAAGGAGTAATCAAAAATACTAGATTCCAAGTCATTGAGACTGATATGGACTACAACGTAATCATTGGGAGACCATGGATCCATGACATGAAAGCAATACCATCTACCTTACATCAGGTAATAAAATTCACTTCCAAATGGGAATTCAACAGATTCGAGGTGATCAGCAAACCTCGAGGAGCATAAATTTTGTAACATACTCTAACAAAAAAGAAGAAGCGGAAAAATCAAAGGACAAGGAAATCGCCCAAACAGGTATGGAAACAACTGTTGTTCAAACGGTTGCGGAAACAACTGTTGATCAAACAGGTATGGAAGAAAATGCTATCCAAACAGGTATGGAGGAAGATAGCCACGAGAAGGTGAATCAAGTCACCATGGAAGAAGAATTAAAACATACAGACATGGATTCCAGACCTGACGTCATTTAGGAACCAGAAGAGGACAAACATATCAAAACAACTACGGAGGAACTCGAAGCTGTTCCACTGTTCGAACAAAAGCCCGAACAAAAAGTTCACATAGGCACGAGGATAAGCCCCAACAGACGAGGTAAGTTAATTGAATATTTAAAGGCTAACGCGGATTGCTTTGCTTGGTCCCATTCAGACATGACAGATTCCTCCAGAAGTGATGACTCATAAACTAAATGAAGATCCATCCTTCGTGCCTGTCAAGCAAAAGAAAAGAAAACAAGGACCATTCAAGAATCAAGTGGTCGACAAAGAGACGAGGAAAAAACTTCCTTTATTACAAACATGGGGACTTATTGTTACAAAGTCATGCCTTTTGGCCTAAACAATGCTGGAGCCACGTATCAGAGGATAGTGACCCAGATGTTCCAGGAACATCTGGGGAAAACAATGGAGGTATACATTGATGACATGCTGGTGAAATCAACACAAGCGAAAGATCATTTCCAGCATCTTTCGATTACCTTCGAAATCTTATGCAGGTATAATATGAAACTGAATCCAGAAAAATGCGCATTTGGCGTGGAATCAGGTAAGTTTTTGGGCTTCCTTGTATCAAATAGAGGAATAGAAGTAAATCCTGCTCAAATTAAAGCTATTCATGAAATACCCAATATACTTACTAGTAAAAAGGAAGTTCAAAGATTAACTAGAAGAATTGCAAACTTAGAAGATTTATCTTTAGGTCTTTGGAGAAAAGTTTTAAATTTTTCTCAGTCCTTAAAAAGCAGAATCAGTTCGAATGGACTGAAGAATGGCAACAGGATCTCAAAGATTTGAAGACCTATCTATCAAGACCCCCGCTACTGTCTAAGCCAAAAGAGGGGGAGAGGTTGTATGTCTATCTTGCCATTGCAGAAATTGTCGTAAGTGCAGTACTGGTAAGAGAAGACAAAGGTAAACAATCTCCAATTTATTATGTAAGCAAGTCCTTATAAGATGCTGAAACTAGATATCCACATCTAGAAAAATTAGTCTTAGCTTTAATAATGGCAGCTAGAAAATTAAGACCATATTTTCAATGCCATCCAATCACTGTAGTGACCTCATACCCATTGAGAAATATTCTACATAAACAAGAATTATCAGAAAGATTAGCCAAATGGGCAATAGAATTAATCGAGCATGACATAATATATCAGCCTAGGATTGCTATAAAGTCTCAAATTTTAGCTGATTTCGTCGCCGATTTTAATACTAGCATAATCCCTGAGGCGGAAAAAGAGTTACAACTCTTTAACGGGGCTAATCCAGGAATATGGACCCTATTTACTAACGACTCTTCTAATGTAAAAGGAGCCGGCTTGGGGGTTGTTTTAATATCACCTACGGGTGAAAAGATACGACAAGCTATTAAATGTTATCCCATAACTAACAATGAAGCAGAGTACGAAGATGTCATTGCAGGGTTTGAACTGGCACGAGAACTCTCAATCAAGAAAATCGTGATTAAAAGTGACTCTCAACTAGTGGTGAACAAGATGCAGGGGACTTACACCGCTAGAGAGACCCGGATGTAACAATATCTGGAAAAGGCACGAGACCTAGTAAGAAAATTCCAGTCATGGAAAATTATGCAAATACCCAGGGAGGAGAATGAAGAAGCGGATGCATTATCTAACCTCGCAGTAGTTGCAGAAGTGACAAATAAAGACAATGCAATTGTCATTCGCCTATTTCATTCAGCAATCGACCAGGATAAAAGTGAGGTAATATTCAACCATTTAACCTGGGATTGGAGAAACAAAATTTTAAACTTTTTGCAGAATGGCACCGTACCCGAGGATAAGAAAGCAGCTCAAGCGCTTCGCCTAAAAGCTGCACGGTACTGCCTCATTCGTGACACATTATACCGTAAAATATTTGGAGGTCCCTTAGCTAAGTGCCTCGGACCCAATCAAACGGAGTTCGTTATGAAAGAAGTACATGAAGGACACTACGGAAACCATTCAGGATCAAGATCCTTAATCAAAACTCTAATCAGAGCAGGGTACTACTGGCCCAAAATGGAAGAAGAGGCTGAGTGTTTCGTAGCTAAATGCGACAAATGCCAACGATTTGCTAACAACATGCATCGACCAACGGAGCTACTTCACCCGGTGACATCGCCTTGGCCATTCATGAAATGGGGTATGGACATAGTGAGACCCCTTCCCCCAGCTAAAGGAAAGGTACGATTCTTGCCTGTATTAACTGATTATTTCACAAAGTGGGTGGAGGAAAAAGCTTTTAAATAGGTGCGATAAAAATAAGTGAAGAGCTTCATATGGTGAAACATAATATGCCGATTTGGAATACCGAATGAAATCACATGTGACAATGGCCCACAATTCGTAGGCTCACAAATAACAGAATTCTTCGAAAGTTGGCAAATCAAGAGAATCACTTCATCACCATATCACCCCGTAGCTAATGGGCAAGCCGAGTCAACAAACAAAGTCATCGTTAACAACCTAAAGAAACGGTTGGAAAGAGCCAAGGGAAACTTGCCAGATGAGTTACCGGCGGTATTATGGGCTTACAGAACTACTGCAAAAATAGCTACGGGAGAAAATCCATTCGCACTTGTTTACGGCTCGGAAGCTTTAATACCGGTGGAAATTGGCTAACCAAGCACAAGGTTCACAACAGCAATGGAAGAATCAAACAACGACGAGTTGAGGACAAATCTGGACTTGCTCGAGAAATAAAGAGAAGATGCACTATTACGTATGGCGGCCCAAAAACAAATTATAGAGCGATATTACAACAGAAAAGCTCACCTAAGATATTTTAAAATTGGGGACTTCGTTCTCAAAAATGTCTTCCAATCAACAAAGGAAGCCGGTGCAGGAAAGTTAAATCCGAATTGGGAAGGACCTTACAAAGTCCGTGGCATTGCCGGAAAAGGCGCGTATGAGATGGAGACTTTGGACGGCAGAATCCTACCAACTAGTTGGAATGTTGTTCATCTGAAGAAGTAATACTTTTGAGTAAAAAGAATACCCCTGATCAGGTATCATTACGTTCGATTTTACTTTTGTACAATTAAAATTATACTAACCATTTTGGATGATAGGAAAAAAGCTAACCCATCACCAGATGATGATATTAGACCTGCAAAGACACGAGGAAGTAACTGAATTCCCGGTCTAGGGTTATAACTTTCTGATGGACGTTTTAAAGGGTTAAGCAATTTTCATCTAAAAACTATATACCTTCGAGTCCCGTATGTTTTTCCTTTTCAGGAAAAGGACCACAAGTAAGGAGTAGTCAAGTGCTCGAGATTTCATTCTTCAAAGCTCAAACACTTGGGGGACTATACAATATGGAAGGATCAGATGAAGCAAAGAAGACTATCAAAAAGTCAAAGCTCGAGCCTGAAGATCCATCTTCCCAACAAGTCAAGTACTATGAGCAAAATCAAAGAGACAAAGACTCAAAACACAAAGCCTGACTCGAAAACCTTCGAAAAACATATTCGTAAATATAAACGAGTGTTCAGGTTAAAGGCAGAACATTAGTTACGGGTAGAAATGCACATCCTTGTACTTACTCAGAAACTGTTGTAAATGAAAACAGTTATGAATAAAAGATCATCATGCTTGTACTTACTCAAAAACTATTGTAAATGAAAACAGTTATGAATAAAAGATCATTATCTTTGTACTTATTCACAAAACTGTTATAAATAAAAATAGTTACGGATGAAAGATCACTATCCTTGTATCTATTCTAAAAGCTATTATAAATAAAAACAGTTACGGATGAAAAAGCTTTAAAGAGCCATAAAATTTCATGTCTGAAATAATGCCCGAATAGGTCCCTATGTTGTTATAACTGTAGATATTCTTAAAAACGGACCTTTTTGAGTAAAAAGTACCCGGGACTTAAAAGATAATTTTTTTTCCAGAATTGTGTTGTTATGCGACGCATTATGCGATCGCATAACAGGTATGCGGACCGCATAGTGGTCGCATACATGGACAGACTTCTGTCTAGTTTGAGGACAGTTATGCGGCCTAACATGCGATCGCATCTTGGAAATGCGGACTACATAGCTGTCGCATTCTTGCACCTTCATTTTTGCGGAGGAGGTTATGCGACGCACTATGCGATCGCATAACAAGTATGCGGACCGCATAGTGGTCGCATACCTGGGCAGTCCGGTCTTATTTTTGGCCTATTTTAGGGCCAACTATGCGACAGGAATGCGGACCGCATAGCAGGAATGCGATCGCATTCTTGACCGCATTCCTGCTTCGGGGCTCTTTAATTTCTAATTTTCGCACCCGACCCCCAGTTTAATAAAACACCCATCCCCTCCATTTTAATGGGTATCTGAAAAAAATAGAGAGAAGTGAGAGTGGGTTCTAGAGAGAGAAGTCCCCCTCTTCCCCAAATTGATTCTTCAAACATCACTCAAGCCCGAAAATTATCAAGTGCTCTTCATCTTCTTCACTCTAAGAGGTAAGTCCCCACCCCATTTCCCTGTAATTCTCATATTTTAGTTAGAATGAAGCACACATAGGTTGGTTCTTGAGAATAAAAGATAAGACTTGCATGCATGTGAATAATCTTCCATGACCTAGTAAAAGGAAGCTAGTTAGAGTAATCTTTCACTAAAAAGGGTTTTAGTTAAGCTAAGGGACCATATGGTGTTTGATAAAATACTCAAATGAATTCAATATTCCTAGTTCTAAGGTAAATGTGTCGCATTGTGAACTAGATTGACGGTGCTAGACGGTTCGGTGAATTGTGATATATATTAAAGGGGAATTTCGACTCGAGGTATGTATGGCTAACTTTAATCTTCTTAGAGTCTCCTTGTGGTGTCCAAGCATTTGGTATGGGTTTCTTGCTGAGTATATGTGAATTGATTGTCCGGCTATGTTGAGGTGTAAGATTTCATTTTCTGATTTCTTAGTCGATTACCATGTTAAGTGAAATTGTGAAAGGTGATTTCTTGTGATTACTCTATCATGTGCAAGGCCGTTAAATGCTTGAATATGTTGGTAAGAAAGAATGGTAACGAACCCAAATGTGTGAATGTATCTAAGTGCTAAGGTCTGTGTAACAAGTGATGAAAATGAGTTATGAATTGATTTAATTGAACTAAATGACCATGGCAATGTTGTACATGACTCATTATTTGGAAAGGTTTATTGTGGCTTGATTTCATACGGATTATTGGATGTAATGAATTTATATTCTTGTTGATGAAAATCTTTGTGATTGAATTAATGGTTGATAAAGACTATTGTGAACACATGATTGGTTGGTGGTTATGAAATTTTACTCTTGATGATAAAGATCCTTGTGATTTAATTGTTGGTGGTTGTTGCTGTGAAATGTGATTGTATAGTGGGATCGGGTTGCGCGCCGCAACACGAAGTAATAAGGGTGAAATGTGATTGTATAGTGGGATCGGGTTGCGCGCCGCAACACAAAGTAATAAGGGTGGAGAGGTAATAAGGGTGAAATGTGATTGTATAGTGGGATCGGGTTGCGCGCCGCAAGTGGAGAGGCAATAAGGGTGAAATGGGACTGACAGACGAAAAATTGAAATGAGTAACTGTGAAACCTTCATTGTGATTTTTTGTATTTCTGTATGGTATTTGTTTGGTTTCCCTGACTGTCTTCTATTTGTGCACTGTTTGATTTTACTTAGAATGAAGCTTGTTCATACATACTAGTACTATTCAACGGTACTAACGTCCCTTTTGCCGGGGGCGCTACATCTTTTATGTGGATGTAAGTGGTTCCATAGCATGTAGTTCAGCCCGCCGTTAGTGGTGCCTCCTCTTCATCTCTTCAACAGTTTTGGTGAGCCCCATTTCCTCTCGGGGCCGTGTGTGGATTATATCATTCTCTTTTGCTTATGTTGTAAAAGGTATAGCCGGGGCCTTGTTGCCGGCAAGTTATGTAAAACTCCTAGTACTCTTAGAGTCTCCGTAGACACTGTGTGGGTTGTATATATGTATATTTTGGGCGGTAGTTTACTCACTCGTAGTTGTGGATCGCATCAGAAAAGTTGTATGTATTATATATATGTTTTTTTTGGATTATCAAATGTTGAAAGTTAAAAGAGGAAAATGTACTTATGTTGTAAATCGTACTTTGTATCTACATTGGCTAATTCTTATGGAACAATGTATATTATGAACATGGGGTAATGCGTTGGGTAGGCAAGGCAATCCAAGTCCGCTTGACTGGGTTCATCTGGTTAGGCGCCGGTCTCGTCTCTCGGTTTTGGGCCGTGACAAACTTGGTATCAGAACCTAAGGTTTTTAAAATGTCCTAGGATGTCTCGTAGCCGTGTCTAGTAGAGCCCTTCTTATCGGTGTGTTTTCGACCATATCAATAATGAGGGGGATTCATGGACATTTAGAAAAATACCCTTTCATTGTTACTCTGTATCGTGCGATGAAGTGAATAATGAGAATGTTTCTATCTAACTCGTGCATTGTCCTGATTTTCAGTAAATGGCGCCCAAGAAGAGAGCTCGACTCGGCCTAGAGGCCAATGACACCCCAAGTGTGGCCATAAATCCCTTATCTGATGGTGCGGGTGAGAATGATTTCCCGGCCTTGAATCTGCCTGACTCCTCCGTGCCAGGCCAGTCTATCCCTATTCCTGCTCCAGCGGAGGGTATTGAAATCCCTCCCGGTGATGTTCCTGATCCTTCCTCAGTCCCAGCTTCCGGTCCCAGTATTTTTGATGGGGACCTCAAGGGAGCTATTCAGATGTTGACGCAGTTAGTGGCCTCCCAGGCCCAAAGATCACATGCTGCCCCTACTTCCTCTAGCGAGCAAGGGGATTCTTCGGGTTTCAGGGTCAACCAGTTTCTGCGGTTAGCCCCTCCAGAGTTCACAGGCACCGACCCAGAGGCCGACCCTCAGGATTTTATAGATGAAATGTACAAGACTCTCCGGGTCATGAGGGCTACTGAGACAGAAGGAGTTCAGTTAGCTTCCTATTGGCTGAAGGGAATGGCATATTCATGGTTCGAGATGTGGGAGAGTTCCTGTGGAGAGGGGATCCCTCCGGCGAGGTGGGATGAGTTTGTGGATGCTTTTATGGATCATTTCTTGCCTGCCGAGACTAGGGCAACCCGTGCTGCAGAGTTTGAGGTCCTTAAGCAGGGAATCATGAGTGTGTGGGAGTACCATATGGAGTTTGTTCGCTTGTCCAAGTATGCTACCCACATGATGCCGACTATGGAGGCTAGAGTTCGTCGGTTTGTTCAGGGCCTTGGTCCCTTGGTTGTCAATGAGGCTGCTACAGCTGCTTTGCACTCAGACATGAACTATGGTAAGATTGTGGGATTTGGCCAGGCTACGGAGGCTCGAAAATTGAAGATAAGAATGGAGAGGGAGAGTAGTAGTAGGTCCCGGTCAGCGAGCAGCCCTGGGAGTTCAGTTAGAGGTGCGAGATCAGCCATTGGAGAGGGTCGCCAGGAGCATCTCAGTCCTATGCTCAGTCCTCAGCCAGCGCACCGCCATCAAGGCATAGTTATCAGCAAGGAGGTCACTTTGGGCCCGGTTCAGGTAGCAGGAGGTTCTATCAGTCAGGTCATTCTGGTGGGAGGTTCCAGCAGCAGCGGAGGAACCCATGCCCTAGGTGTAGGAGGTTCCATTTTGAGCCTTGTTACCTGGATATCCCGGTATGCTATCGATGCGGAGTGAGGGGCCATATTCAACGAGATTGTCGCGCGCCCAGTCAGGGCACAGGTAGAGGTACTGCTCAGCCGTCCAGTTCTTCAGCCGCTACATCTTCAGCACGCCCTCCAGCTCCAGCAGGGCGCAGTGCAGCTAGGGGTAGAGCACGAGCTCAAGGGGGACCCAATCGGTTCTATGCTTTGAGTGGTCGCCAGAGTGCGGAGGCTTCTCCAGATGTTGTCACAGGTATTCTGACTGTTCAAACACATGATGTTTATGCTCTTATTGATCTCGTATCTTCATTGTCATATGTTACTCCATTTATTGCTTCAATTTTTGGGATAGAACCCGAACATCTTCATGATCCGTTCTCTGTGTCGAATCCGGTTGGTGATTCTATCACGGCCGCGCGAGTCTATAGGAATTGTGTTGTCACGGTGTGCGGTCGAGATACCACGTCCAATATTATTGAGCTAGGAATGGTGGATTTTGATGTTATCATGGGGATGGATTGGCTCTACTCATGCTTTGCTAAACTCGAATGCCGAACCAGAATTATGAGGCTCGAGTTTCCTAATGAGCCCGTTATTGAGCGGAAAGGGAATGATGTTGTACCGAGGGGAAGATTTATTTCCTATCTTAAAGCCTCCAAGATTATCAGGAAGGGTTGCATCTATCATTTGGTCCGGGTTGCGGACACCACTTCAGAGGTGCTTGCTCCCGAGTCCGTGCCGATTGTGAATGAGTTTCTCGAGGTATTTACGGATGAGCTTCCTGGAATTCCACCAGATAGAGAGATCGATTTCGGGATTGATGTATTGCCAGATACGCAGTCAATATCTATTAAATCTTACAGGATGGCGCCAACAGAATTGAGAGAGTTAAAAGAACAGTTGAAAGATCTATTAGAAAAGGGTTTCATTCGGCCAAGTGTGTAACCTTGGGGCGCACCGGTTCTTTTTGTCAGAAAGAAGGATGGATCGCTTCGGATGTGTATCGATTATCGGCAGCTCAACAAGGTCACTATCAAAAACAAATATCCATTGCCTCGGATAGATGATTTGTTCAATCAATTGCAAGGTGCTAGGTTCTTCTCAAAGATTGATTTACGGTCCGGGTATCACCAGCTAAATATCAGGGAGCAGGATATTCCTAAGACCGCCTTCAGGACTCGTTATGGGCACTTTGAAATTTTGGTAATGTCTTTTGGGCTAACCAACGCCCCCGACAGATTTTATGGATCTTATGAATCGGGTTTTCAAGCCATTGCTTGACTCCTTTGTGATTGTCTTTATTGACGACATCCTTGTTTATTCGCGAAGTCGGGAAGATCATGCTACTCACCTCAGGGCAGTTATGCAAACTCTTCATCATCACTAGTTATATGCAAAGTTTTCGAAATGTGAGTTTACGCTAGAATCAGTCACCTTTTTGGGTCATGTTGTTTCCAGGGAAGGGATTCGGGTTGATCCCCAAAAGATTGCAGCGGTAAAGGATTGGCCTAGGCCAATGACCCCGACAGAGATTCGTAGTTTCTTGGGTTTAGCTGGGTATTATCGAAGATTTTTGGAGGGATTCTCTACTCTCGCCTCCCCATTGAGTAAGCTAACGCAGAAAGCGGTTAAGTTTCAGTAGTCCGATGCTTGTGAAAAGAGTTTTCAGGAATTGAAGTCGAGATTGACTTCGGCGCCAGTGTTGACCTTGCTAGAAGGTTCAGAGGTATTCGTGGTTTATTGTGATTCTTCGATAGTTGGTTTGGGGTGTGTGTTGATGCAATGTGGTAAAGTTATAGCGTATGCTTCAAGGCAGCTCAAGAATCACGAGAAGAATTATCCGACGCATGATTTGGAGCTCGCAGCGGTTGTGTTTGCATTGAAAATCTGGCGGCATTATCTTTATGGGGTCCATATGGACGTGTTCACAGACCTCAAGAGTTTTCAGTATTTATTCAAGCAGAAGGAGTTAAACTTAAGGCAGCGGAGGTGGTTATAATTGCTCAAGGATTATGATATGAATATTTTGTACCATCCAGGGAAGGCGAATGTGGTGGCCGACGCTCTTAGTCGGAAATCCATGGGTAGCTTGGCACATTTAGAAGCCGGTCAGAGGCCTTTGGCTCGGGAGGTTTATCAGTTGGCCAGTCTTGGGGTCCGTCTTTCGGCCTCATATGAGGGGAATGTCGTGGTGCAGAATGGAGCGGAGTCTTCGCTTGTAACGGAAGTCAAGGAAAAGCAATTTAGAGATCCAACATTGGTATAGTTGAGAGAGGCAATTTTGAATCACAAAACTTCAGCATTTTCACTCGGCAATGATGACGGTGTCTTGCGGTGTCAAGGGAGATTTTGTGTTCCTGATGTGGATGATCTTCGGGAAAAGGTAATGGCAGGGGCTCATAATTCCAGGTATTCTATTCACCCAAGTTCTACGAAAATGTATCGCGATCTCAAGGAGATTTATTGGTGGAATGGAATGAAGAGGTGTGTGGCGGACTTTGTGACTAGGTGTCCGAATTGTCAGCAAGTGAAGGCCGAGCATCAGAGGCCCAGTGGGTTGACGCAGCTTATGGAAATACCGATGTGGAAGTGGGAAATGATCAATATGGACTTTGTGGTAGGGTTACCCCGCACTCAGCGCAAGTTCGACTCAATTTGGGTAATAGTGGATCGACTCACGAAGTCAGTGCATTTCTTGCCAGTCAAGTCCACCGATATCGCGGAACAATACGCTCAGTTGTATATTAGAGAAATAGTCAGACTCCATGGCACTCCAATTTCTATTATCTCGGATCGAGGAGCCCAGTTCACGGCTAATATTTTGAAGAAATTTCAGCAAGGTTTGGGTACTCAGGTAAATCTCAGCACAACTTTCCATCCACAGACGGACGGTCAAGCGGAGCAGACTATTTAGACGTTTGAAGATATGTTGTGAGCTTGTGTATTAGATTTCAAGGGTAGCTGGGATGGTCACTTGTCACTTATAGAGTTTGCTTACAATAACAATTTCCATGCTAGTATTTAAATGGCCCCATTTGAGGCATTGTACGGAAGGAGGTGTAGGTCTCTGATCGGATGGTTCGAGGTTGGTGAGGTGGAACTTCTAGGACCGGATCTTGTGCATCAAGCTATGGAAAAAGTTAGCGTCATTCAGGAAAGGAGGAAAACTGCTCAGAGTCATCAGAAATCCTATGCGGATGTTCGTCGTAGAGATTTGGAGTTTCAACTAGATGATTGGGTATTCTTGGAGGTGTCTCCCATGAAGGGAATGATGCGGTTTGGGAAGAAAGGGAAATTGAGCCCAAGGTATGTCGGGTCATATCGGATCGCTCAAAGGATAGGGCAAGTAGCGTATAGGCTGTAATTGCCCCCTGAACTGTCATTAGTGCATCCAGTGTTCCATATTGGGTGTAATGAATTTATATTCTTGTTGATGAAAATCTTTGTGATTGAATTAATGGTTGATAAAGACTATTGTGAACACATGATTTTTTGGTGGTTATGAAATTGTACTCTTGATGATAAAGATCCTTGTGATTTAATTGTTGGTGGTTGTTGCTGTGAAATGTGATTGTATAGTGGGATCGGGTTGCGCGCCGCAACACGAAGTAATAAGGGTGAAATGTGGGATCGGGTTGCGCGACGCAACACAAAGTAATAAGGGTGAAATGTGATTGTATAGTGGGATCGGGTTGTGCGCCGCAACACGAAGTAATAAGGGTGGAGAGGCAATAAGGGTGAAATGGGACTGACAGATGAAAAATTGAAATGAGTAACTATGAAACCTTTATTGTGATTTTCTGTATTTCTGTGTGGTATTTTTTTGTTTCCCTGACTGTCTTCTATTTGTGCAATGTTTGATTTTACTTAGAATGAAGCTTATTCATACATACTAGTAATATTCAACGGTACTAACATCCCTTTTGCCGGGGGCGCTACATGTTTTATATGGATGTAGGTGGTTCCACGGCAGGTAGTTCAGCTCGTCGTTAGTGGTGCCTCCACTTCATTTCTTCAGCAGTTTTGGTGAGCCCCATTTCCTCTCAGGGCCGTGTGTGGATTATACCATTCTCTTTTGCTTATGTCGTAAAAGGTATAGCCGGGGCCTTATTGCCGGCAAGTTATGTAAAACTCCTAGTACTCTTAGAGGCTCCGTAGACATTGTGTGGGTTGTATATATGTATATTTTGGGCGGTAGTTGTACTCACTCGTAGATGTGGATCGCATTAGAAAAGTTGTATGTATTATATATATGTTTTTTCTTGGATTATCAAATGTTGAAAGTTAAAAGAGGAAAATGTACTTATGTTGTAAATCGTACTTTGTATCTAAATTGGCTAATTCTTATGGAACAATGTATATTATGAACATGGGGTAATGCGTTGGGTAGGAAAGGCATTCCAGGTCCGCTTAATAGGTATGCGGACCACTATGCAGTCCGCATACCTGTTATGGATGCATAGTGCGTCGCATAACTTCCTCCGCAAAAATGGAGGTGCAAGAATGCGACAGCTATGTGGTCCGCATTTCCAAGATGTGATCGCATCTTGGGCCGCATAGCTGTCCTCAAACTGGACAGAAGTCTGTCCATGTATGCGACCACTATGCGGTCCGCATACCTGTTATGCGATCGCATAGTGCATCGCATAACAACACAATTCTGGAAAAATTTTATCTTTTAAGTCCCGAGGTACTTTTTACTCAAAAAGGTTCGTTTTTAAGAATTTCTACAGTTATAACAACACAGGGACCTATTCGGGCATTATTTCAGACATGAAATTTTAAGCATTACCCTTGTATTCATTTGAAAACTGTTATCAATAAAAACAGTCATGGGTAAAAATTCATACCCTTACATTTAAAACTGTTGTAAGCGAAAACAGTTATCCCTTGTACTAATTTGACAAAACTGTTGCAAAAGAAAAATAATTATGGGTGCAAGGTTATATCGAATCTGTTAAAAGAAAAAAAAATAGTTGCAAAATGAGTTATAGACGATAAATAAACACATGTAAAATGTTATAAAGTTCAAATGCAAAATCTTTCTTCAAAACATTATTGAAGAAAAACATGTGAAAATTCCTATCTCTCTTTTGTATATTTACACCATTATGAAGTTGAGACGTCTTCTTCATTAAGTGTCGATCGAAAAAGGGCCCTCTTTTATAAAAACGTGCCTGTTACGAAAAGGTGCGAACAATCTAAGCATTTTTAATGCAAAGTCAAAAACTCAGAGGTAAGCGAAAAACCTCAAAAAGAAAGTATGCAAAAACTTGAGAGTGAAACAGAAACTCGAAGAAAGTTAAAGACATACTAACATTGATACTAATATATTATGGCAAAATAAACTAAGTGTTAACTTAGTCTATGTCGAGTTAATTTTACATTTGATGGCCCCTAAGTTGTCAGTTGGGGACTTACAAAGGATCCAACTTTACACCCGATGGGACTGGGGGTAACCACCAATTGATACAAATAAAATAAATAAAAGAACCAAGTTCTTTAAACTTTTTTAGAGGGGGGGTTGTCTTCACTGGCAGAAGGAGCAGCTTGAGATGGGGAGACATGAGAAGCAGGGACCTCAACCTCAGGTGAAGAAAGGTTTTGACTTTGCTGATACCTCTCAATAGTCTCTTTGGCTTTTGCAATTTCATCTTCCAAGTCAAAACCCTCTTGGCTCATTTCCGTCAATATGTCGAGGCGGGCGTTCAGATAAGCCCAGCTAACATCAACAACCGCTTTGTCTTCAAGAGCTTCATAGTCTCTCTCCCACTGTTCAGCTTCATCTCTTAACTCATCTCTTTCATCCATGGCAGCATCATGAGAGACCTTTAAAGGAGCAAGAGACCTTTCCAGAAACTGGACCTTCTCCAAAGAGTTACAGAGGTCTTCCTGGGATTGTGTGAGCGATTGAACGAGTTCACCAGAGTACTCCTCTTTCTGGTCCAACAAGGCCTTCATGCTCCTAATCTCCTCAGAGGCACAGGAAAGCTGCTCTACAAAGGAAGACTCTAAGACACTCTTATCCTTGCCTGCCTGGTTTGAAGACGCCTTCTCAACGGCCAGTTCTGCTGCAACAACTCTAACGCGCTGCTCCAAGGTACATTTTTCCTCTTCCATTGCCTCCATATCTAGCTGCAAACTCTCGTACTGTTCCTTCCAATTGATAGCCTCGATTTGGAAATCCTTTGTTGCCTGCTCCATTTGAACGACCCTCTTCATTAACTCTGTGCCTACAAGATTGATCTACATAAAAAAGATAAATTAGATACGGTAAGAGCATATGTAAGTACGTATGAAAACAAAACTTTACCTTTAAAGACGAGTGCACAATCTCGTTCATCCAAGTCAGGGTACTGTGGCTTTCCAGCTTAGACCTTTCAGTTGGTCCTATCAATGGCTTTAACCATACATCAGCCTGGCCCGACTTTTTCAAGAGGCTGCCCGCTGTTGGAATTTCTACTACAACCTGCCTCATCTCCCCCCTGTTGGAAGACCCTACTTCTATAGCAGAAGGCATGGAAGCAGGGGCATAAAAAAGAGCCACGGGCGAAGAAGGCTGGGAAACAGAAATAGCCACGGGAACCAAAATAGCAGTAGGAGCGGGAATAGCCATGGGAGCAGAAGCGATAACGGGAGCAATTGAAGGAAACTCTTTAGGGGCAGGAGGAGAGAAAACAGCAAGAGGGGCTTCATCAGAAATGGTACCAAAACCTTCACGGAACAGGAGATCAACAGACTCATGAACAGGAGAGGGAGTCGCATCCTCAGGGGCAGAAAGTTCAGATTCAGGCACGGGAGGGTCAACAACAAGTGCAGACTCATCGTCAGTGACCACCTTCCTCCTACGTGACCTGTGGACTAGAGAACTCTCATCTTCCTCCTCCTCCTCCTCTAAGGTCCTAGACCCACTTGCTTTTCTTTTTGATGAGGAAGAACCAGCAATGATCTCCTGGGCCTTTGTCAGGGACAACCTAGAAGCGGACATAACCGCAGCAGAAATGCCACGAGCAGCAAACCCTATCATATGAAAGGGGTCAGGTAAAACCTAAAAGAAGAAAGAAGTAAAGGCAAAAAACTTTGCTTACCGTGGGTCTTAACCTTCTAGCCAAACCTCCCAGAGGGGTACTTCCACGAGCGTTCTTCTAACAGAGAAATCAACAAGAGTTTTTCTACCCAATCTCAGAAATCGAAGATATTCTCAACGATTCCCATGATTGTTGCAAAGAAAAGAAACAGTTACAGTACTGATAAAGTATCAAAAGCAAAAAAGAGGAAGGTAAGCAAAAATGTACTCACGTGCAAGATTCCACTTCTCAGGGAAGGGGAGATTTTCTTCACCTACTAAGCCTGCAGTAGGGACAACAACATATCGAAGGTACCACCCTCGGTCTTTATCATCATCAAAAGTAACTAACACCCTTTTACGCCTCGCCGTAAGAGTAAACACTCCTTGGCGGAACAACATCGGAGAATAGAGGTGAATAAGATGATGAAAAGTGAAGGGTACAAAAGCTAAATTTGCCAAATACCTAAGGCACGCGACGACTCGCCATACAAGCGGACCGACTTGTCCCAGACAAATTTTGAAAAATCGACAAAACTCGATAATAACAGGTGCGATAGGAGGCTTGAATCCTAACGTGAAAGGATACCCGGTCTTGTAAGAGGTTATTCTCTGGTTATTTCCAAGAACAATAACAGGTAAATCAGGCTTCCAAGAACAATCCCTGCGTACAAGAGGCACCAAGCCCTCCGTTATCTGAGTAGGATAAAGTTCAGCACTATCATACGAAGACGTTGAAGAAAGTTGTTCGCTCATGGCCTGACTATCCTTGGAAAAAGAAAACTTCGCAGGGATAATTTCATCGACCCTTGGCTCGCGAAGCGGTTCACTATGTCCTCTACTTTTTGACAAAGATCTCGAAGTCCTAGCCCCTGAAGAAGATAAAGAAACAGACCTAGAAGAAGATGGGGGAGTAACATGAGAAGAAGAAGCACCCTTGGAAGGGGTAGAACCTAAGCTCCTTAGTCTTCCGCCTCTCCTACTCTGAGTTGGAGCAGAAGAGGGATTCAATTCCTCAACATTAATGATTTTCTTAGATTGCTGGTTTGAAGAAGACATATTTACGAAGAATGAAGAATTTACAAATAAAGAAAGAAGGTTGGAAGTTTTTCGTGAAAGTAAAGAAAGGAAAAGGGGTATTTATACTCAAAGGCAACCGTCAAAAAAATGAAAAAATAGTGATGTGAAAGTCATAATTGAAGACGTCACTTCGTGACTGATGCAACCGCAAAAAGCCCTAAAAGGCGATGAGTAATTGCAGAACCAACCCGGAAATGCCACATGGCACGTGCATTAAATGGAAGTGACAAGCGACGCACGTTCAGATATGGATGCAATGTTACGAGTGAAGCGACGACAAAATATTCCTGCTATAAATAAGTATCCACTTACCAAATATTAATCGATAAATAAATGGTAAGTGGGGGGACTATCTGTATTGGTAAAAAAGAAATTCACATGTGTAATAATCGAGATGACTCAGCAATCTATGTGAAACAATGAGAACATGACAACTGGACAAGACTTTATGAAGAGGTATGAAATAAAGAGGCACGGAACAACATATGCATGGGGTAACCAGATACGGGAATCTCAACCTAATCGAGAAGATGAAGAGACACGGTCACAATGAATCAGGGCAAGATACATGGCAGATTTGGAGATCTTCCATTAATGAGCCAAACGTTACATAACCTTCACGCGACAGTTACGGTTAATCATTGTAACGTTATATTAATGCTATTATAAGTCATTAATGCTCAATCACTGAAAAGGGTAGACGTTATATTAATAAATTCCCTATATAAGGGAGTAAAATATAACTTGTAAGGACACGTTCGAACCGCTATTGCAATATACTTACTTTTTACGCATCTTATTGCTTTCTATTTACAAGTTTATTTGCAATTATTAGGATATTCTTTGGTTATCGGAAACCCGTGTTCTTCCTAAAATTAGCCTTGACGGAGAATCTAATTCTTTGGTTAAGCACAGACGTCTTCGTACCGATCCGAAAGACTCTACTAAACTCGCTTACGACTCGCAGCACCTATGGACCTAGAGCTCTGATACCAACTTGTCACGACTCAATTTTCCCTCCGTTGGGTATCGTGACGGCACCTAGTCTTAAGGACTAGGTAATCCTATTGTTAACAAACATCATAATATAAGAATCTTTTAAGTGCTTTTTGAAAATAAATCTCTACACATTACACGTCTTCCAATAACCCGGTAAGTACAAGTCATAAGGTTTAAAGAATTTACACTAAAATTTCTAATTACCAATGTTCGGAAATAAGTACAACAGTGTATGAACAAAATATAGGATGGTGACTCCAAAGCCCGCGGACGCTGTAGCGATTTTACCTTGAGTCTCCACAACAGCAACCGCGCTGCTAACTATCGATCGGTCGGCTATGCAAAACCTGGAATCTGCACAAAAATGTGCAGAAGAGTAGAATAAGCACACCACAGTGGTGCCCAGTAAATATCAAGACTAACCTCGGTGAAGTAGTGACGAGGACTAGTCAGGACACCCACTGGTCTAATAAAGCTAAACAAGTATAACTATAGAATTAACGGACAAATGATATACAACTAAAGGCTACGCACTATGATTAACAATACAGCAAATTCGATAAGGGGAGAAAATAACAAGTATCCGCGGAGAACCATGAAATAACACAAAAAGGGAGGATAGAACACACTAAATCTGGATTGTAAATAAACAGCAAGGACAAGTAATGACTTCACGACTTCATCTACTTATACATCAATTCGTAGTCGTCTCCACGAGGTTTCGAACCTCGAAAAAATCACCATTTACGGGTCCCAATGTCCGAACCCTAACACTTGGCATCTTATGCCCTCATTCGAGTAATAACTGCACGGACGACTCGCGTGCCAATTGGATCATTTCCGCACATATGGTAAGTACAACAAGAGTGTCTATACTTGACAAAAACAAGGAACCCTTAATTCAATAATAGTGACTAACCGCGTGTATGCTTGTGCAGGTGTCCTAGCATGATTCAACCACCATTAAGCATAAGGAAAGAAAAAAGGGAAACACGTACAGTCTCCTCACAATTTTCACACGAATAAACTCACGCAGTAAGTGTTCCATTACACAATGCCAACAACAAAGAATACCCCCAGTCCAACACAAGTATCACAAACAATCCCTGATATAGCCCATCTTGTCTCGCCACATGTGCAATATTAAAGTATATGTCCGCCTTGTTTCGCCACACGTGCATAAACATGTTCCCACCTAGTCTCGCCACATGCGCAACCCACATATATATTTATCCTGCATTGTCACACCGCATGTGCATTATCAATAGAGAACACGGCACGGCAGGAACCTCGTGCAAATCCCCATATCAACACCCGCACGGCAGAAACCTCGTGCATCACAATAATCACAACCGCAAGGAAGGAACCTCGGGCATCATATAATACGTACAACAACAACAATGACAATAATACAAGAAACGGTAAATATATCAACTCAAGAACCTACGACCACAATAAAAGCAAAGCCAGTTCACATGTAATAAACACAATAAAGAATAATAGGCATATTAAGAACAACTCAGCAAGGAAGGAAAATAGCATGTAACAGTCGTACCTAAGTGCATGGGTCAATAAGAAATCAACACGAATCCGATAACTCTATCTACGGGCAAGTCAACTAAGGTATAGTATATCCAAATTTTCTTTAAGGTCAAGCAGTTTCGAGGGTATTCAGTAATTCCTCTCAAGGACAAGCAACATGAAAAGAATCTAACCTCAGTAAGACCAAACAATTATAGGGTGAGATGAAGATAAGTACAACTAGAGAGGAGCCATTAAGGAGAAATATCATGATAGTAAAAGGAGTAAAATCTTCAGATAAGTCAATTCGGAGTCAAATAGGGCAACATGAGTAAATTCAAAAGTAAGAAATTCTACAATTAAGCAAATAAAGATGAAACTAGAAATTAGGAAATTCAATTATGCCAAGAACAATTCATACTCAGCGAACATAAGGACCTAAGATTCCTAAAGTGCCAACTTTCCACAAATAAGTCCGAACACGCACTCATCACCTCGCGTACACGGACTACAATCAACATAGAAGACTCAAATCCTAAGGAGTAATTCCCCCACACAAGGTTAGCAAGATACTTACCTCAAAGATGACAACTCGGTACTCTAAAATGGACTTATCGGGTGAAAAGGCCTCCGGACGGCTCGAATCCAATTAGAACAACTTCAAAACACACATAAATCTTATAAGGAACTATCTCGGGCAAAAAAGTTTCGTCTTTAGAAAAATCTAAAAATCGACCCAAAAGTCGACCCCTGTGCCCGCACCTCGGAACCCGTCAAATTTTACAATAATCTGAATACCCATTCCATTATGAGTTCAACCATACAAAAATTACCAAATCCCGATACCATTTCGTCCCTCAAATAATGAAATTTCGTTTTAAAAATTTTCTTCAAAAACCAACATTTTTTCCAAATCCAAAACATAATTTAAATTATAAAATGAAGATAAAATCATGGAATATGTTAGATTCTAGGTTAAGAACACTTACCCAATTGATTTTCGTGAAAAACTCCCAAAGAATCGCTCAAAATCGAGCTCTACAAGTCAAAATATGATAAAAATGGTCAAACCCTCGATTTTTGGAATATATTCTGTCTGCCCATATTTTTGTGAATCGCGATCGTGAGGGGAGAGATGCGATCACGTAGAAGAAAAATAGCTGATGTCCAAAATGTGCTACGTGATCACGGAAGTGCTTATGCGATCGTGTATAAGGGAGAAGCCAGTCTTACGCGATCGCGAGGAGAGTCACGCGAACGCGATGAACAACCCCAACCCCTAACTTCTACAATGCGAACGCGAGGGAGGGGGATGAGAACACGAAGGGGAATGAAGCAGACCTTCTCGGTCGCGTCTGAAAATATGCGATTGCATAGAAGGAAAACCAGAAGACAGAACAACAGTGAAAAATATAGGGAAATTGACCCGAAGCCCATCCGAAACACACCCGAGGCCCCCGAGCCCCGTCTAAACACACAAACAAGTCACATAACCTAACACGGACTCGCTCGAGGTCTCGAATCACATTAAACAATGCCAAAACAATGAATCAAACCATAATTCGAACTTATGAACTTTCAAATCTTCAAATTTCTAAACTCGTGTCGAAACCTATCAATTCAACCCGGAATAACGCTGAATTTTGCAGACAAGTCCCAATTGATATCTCAGAGCTACTCCAACTCTCGGAATCATATTCCGACCCCGATATCGCAAAAAGTCAAATGTGGTCAAACTTCTCCATTTTTCAAACTTCAAATTTTCCAGCTTTCACCGAATTACCTCAAATTACTGACCTCCAAAACCAGTTCTGAACGCGCGCCTAAGTCCAAAATTACCATACAGAGCTGTTGACATTACCCAAAACTCATTCCGGGGCCATTCACCCAAAGGTCAAAATTTTGGTCAAAATCCACCGTTTAAGCTTCCAAAACTAAAATCCTTCTTCCAATTCGATTATGTATCATCCGGTAACTGAATCCAACCATGCACGCATGCCGATATACAAAATGTGAAGTTTTTCAAGACCTTACGCTACCGAACGGAGCTTAAATTCTCAAAATGACCGGTCGGGTCGTTACATAGATGCTTGCCAATAAATGAGAGATTTTGTTACTAAAGGTGATATCGTTTATCTCAAATCTTAGTTTTATGTATCTGTTATTGTTTTGTTTTGATATGGTTTGAGTTCATTTTGGTGAAATTGGTGCATAAAGTACCTTACTGCATTTATGTTTTTTTTATTAATTATCCATAAGTTAGCCTTGATGATAATTCTAATGGTTTAAGTTCAATCCTCTCTAGTTTGTTGCTTTACATATTGATGAATATCTGCAGTGTTATGAATGTTATTGATATTTGAATAGTGTAACGACCCGGACGGTCATTTTTAGAGTTAGAGCCCGATCCCTATTAACTGCTTTCCCCATATCTTTTTTGCTATTTTGGCTTGCCGGGAGAGTTCGTGTTGAGTTTTTGAAACGAATTGGGACACTTAGTCTCTTATTTGGCAGCTTAAGTCAGAAAAGTCAACCGGATGTCGACTTGTGTGAAACGACCTCGGATTTGAATTTTGATGGTTCCATTAGATCTGTTAAGTGATTTTGGATTTAGGAGTGCATCCGGAATGTGATTGAAAGGTCCGTAGTAGATTTAGGCTTGAATTGGCGAAAGTTGGAATTTTGGCGATTTTGGTCGGCAGTGAAAATTTTGATATCAAGACCGTAATGGAATTCCGAAAGTGGGAGTAGGTTCGTAGTGTAATTTTTGACTTATGTGTAAAATTTGAAGTCATTCGGACAATATTTGATATGTTTCGACGTCGTTTGTAGAATTTAGAAATTTCAAAGTTCATTAGGCTTGAATCCGTGCATAATTCATGTTTTTGATGTTGTTCAATGTGGTTTGAAGGCTCGACTAAGTTCGTATGGTGTTTTAGGATTGGTTGGTATGTTTGGTTGAGGTTCCGAGGGCTCGGAGGTTTTTCGGATGCTTAACAGAATGAGATTTGGACTTAGGCCATTTCTAAAGTTTCAAACTTTTGGTGTTTTCGCACCTGCGGTGGGGAGACCGCATGTGTGGGATCGCACGTGCGGATGATGTAGCGTAGATGGGGGTTTGGGCAGCCAAGGTTGGGTTCGCAGGTGCGGAGTGGTTTACGCAGAACTAGCCTCGCTTCTGCGGAGGGAAAGATATGCAGGAGCAGTGAGGTCGTACGTGCGGCTCCTTGGTCGCAGAAGTGCATCCGCAGGTGCGGCCCTCCTTTACCAGATGCGTACCCAAGGAACCTTAGTAATTATGCACCTGCGAGGGATTTTCCGCAGGTGTGATCCCTGGCCCGCAGGTGCGAGATCGCTGGTAGAAAAGGGGCAGAATCAAGGGTTGATGTTCATTTTAACAAAATTCGATTTTGAGCTCAGAAGAAGGTGGTTTTTCGAGGGGTTTGAAGAGGAAAACATCGATACCTAACCCTATTTTGATCAAATTTCATTAATATATTGTTTTTTCCTTCATTTAATCAAGGGATTTGAGTGAGAAAGTGGGAAATTGGGGGAAAAGTTCCACAATCGAATTTCTGGGTTTTGAGTTGAATTTAGGCGTCGGATTTGGATGATTTTTGTACGAGTGAACTCGTGAGTTAATGGGTGTTCTTATTTGGTAACTTTTACTCGATTCTGAGACGTGGGCTCGGGGAGGCTTTTGAGCGATTTTTCCAATTCCTTGCTTTAGCTTTGATTTCATTCGTTAGATAAGATCTTGTAGTTGTATTTATGTTATATAATTGGTTTTGATTAGATTTGGGCTACTCAGAGTTGGATACTCGTGGAAAGAGCGTGATTTCGGATTGATTTGAGCTTGGTTCGAAGTAAGTGGCTTGCCTAACCTTGTGTAGGGGAACTCCCCTTAGGATTGGTACTATATGAGCGTCGTGTTTGGCAGGTGACGTATGTACACGGGCTATTTGGTGTAAAACCCAATTTTCGTTAAATAGTAACCTGTTTTTCCTCTTATTTGAACTTATTAGCTTGTGTAGCATTTTTTTAGACTAAGAAACCATGCCTACTTGCCTTAACTATTTACTTGAACTACGTGCAACATGCTTAGCGATTTACCTGCCTTCCTTACCTTGTACTTAGGATAAATTGCAAGATTTCCATGCTATGACTATTAAATATATTGTTTGGCTGCATATTTACTTTGGGACTACGGAACAGTATTCCGGTAGATCCCTCTGTTCAACATATTTACTTTGGGACTACAGAACGGTATTTCGGTAGATCCCCCTGATCTGCATATTTACTTTGGGACTATGGAGCGGTAGTCCGGTAGATCCCCCTGTTTTGCATATTTACTTTGAAACTACGAGACAGTATCTCGGGAGATCGCCTGTGAAACTTTTGTGTTCTGAGCTGTGTTTTCCTTATTCGTTCATTGTTTCATTTCACTCTTTATTTTATTGTAATATCTTCGTTGTTTTACTTTATTATATATATATATATATATATATATATATATATATATACCAGTAGGTCCATGACCTGACCTCGTCACTACTCGAACGAGGTTAGGCTTGGCACTTACTGAGTACTATTGTGGTGTACTCACGCCTTTCCTGAAGATGTTTTCGTGTGCAGATCCAAGTACCTCTCTTCCGCCTTAGTCGTAGTCCAGCAGCAGCATCCACTAGAGACTTCAAGGTATATATGCACACGTACGAAGATCCTCGGAGTCCCCCTCTATCTTTTACTTTGATTCCCTCGTGTACCTCTTAGGCTCCTTGTATAGCAGACTGTAAATAGATTTTCGTAGAGCTTGCGACTCATGGTTCCGGTTTTGGGAAGTGTTGTGTATGAATTGGCAAATTGGTTTTACTGGTATATGTCGAGCGACATTTTACCTTATATGACCATTCTTGATGCTTGGTTGTTTCCTTTATATTCTTTATTTTCGGTTATTTCAAATTTTAATAGGCTTACCTAGTCGTAGAGACTAGATGCCGTCACGAAATCTTTCGGAGGGGGAAAAATGGGTCGTGACAAGTTGGTATCAGAGCTCTAGGTTCATAGGCATCGTGAGTCACAAGTCTATTTCTTAGAGTCTCGCAGGTAGGTGCGGAGACGCCCGTACTTATCTTCGGGAGGCTATAGAACTGCTAAGAAACAATAATACTTCTTTGATTTTCTTGTCGTGCGAGTTATTGACATCAAAATTCTAAAATTTTCTATTATATTCTTCTCACAGTTGGTGAGGACCCGCACCGAGAGATCTGACAATCAGGCACTCAGCCCCCTACCGGAGCCGCCTGAGGCTGGGGTCGGGGTAGAGGATGACCACGCGGTGTAGCCAGAGCACCGGGGCGAGCTTCGACAGAGGAGCCCCTAACAGCTCCAGCTGGAGGGCCGACACCGGAGGTTCTTATTGCTGCTCTAGCCCTCCAGGAGACTTTGGCTCAGTTCATGAGCATGTTCAGCACTTTAGCTCAGGATGGACTGATTCTGATAGCTCCCGCCACATCTCAGGCCGGGGGAGGGGCATAGACTCCCGCACCCCGTACTCCTGAGAAGAGGGTCCAGGTTGATAAGGCCCCAGAGTTTATTTCTATGCCCCCAGTGGCTCTTATTCAGCATGAGACCAGGGTAGCTGCTTCTGAGGCAGAGCAGCTTAGACTTGAGAGGTACAAAAAGTACCACCCACCCACTTTCAGTGGATAAGCTTCAGAGGATGCTCAGGGTTTCCTTAAGGAATTTCATCGTATCCTCCGCACTATGGGCATATCGGAGACGATTTGGGTTTCTTTCACCACGTTCCAGCTGAGGGGAGCGACATATCAGTAGTGGCGTGCCTATGAGCTGAGTAGTCCGGACGAGGCAGCCTCACTCACTTGGACTCAGTTCTCAGATATGTTTTTGCATGAGTATGTCCCTCAAAGCCTCAAGGATGCTTGGCGTGCAGAGTTTGAGCAGTTGCGCCAGGGTTCAATGACTATGTTGGAGTATGAAGTCCGTTTTAGTGAGTTGGCTCGACATGCACCGGCTTTGGTTGCTACAGCCAGAGAGAGGGTTCATCACTTCATTGAGGGGCTCCACCCCACTATTCGGATCAGTATGGCCAGGGAGTTGGAGATGGACATCATTTATCAGTAGTTCGTGAGTATTGTAGGGAGAGTGGAGGGCATGCTTTCCCGGAAAAGAGAGGAGAGAGAGGCCAAGAGGTCTCGAGAGACTTGTCATTATTCAGGAGCTCGTGTGCTAGTAGCACGCCATGGTAGGGAGTTTGTGAGTCGCCCTGTTCATTCATCCCTTCCAGCAGCCAGTGATGTTCCAGCTCATCCTAGACCTTAGGAGCCTTATTATGCACCGCAAGTATCTAGTGTGCCTCCTGCTCGAGGTGCTATTATCGGCCAGTCCAGGAGGCCAAGTCCGAGTCAATCTCAGCCACCGCGTCCTCCGAGGAGTTTTTTTTAGTGTGGTGATACTCGTCATATGGTTAGGGATTTCCCCAGACTCAGGAGGGTTTCACCTACACAAACTTCTCAGCCACCACGTGCTTCATCGGGTCTTCCGGCCATTCTTCCAACTCCAGCTCCAGCTCCAGTTGCCGCCCCACCTACTCAGGCAGGTCGAGGTGGAGGTCGAGGAGGTCGATCTCACCCTAGATGGGGAGGCTAGTCTAGGTATTATGCCCTTCCAGCTCGTTCTGAGGCAGCTGCTTCAGATTCTGTCATCACAGGTACTGTCCCCGTCTGTCATAGAGATGCATCGGTATTATTTGACCCAGCATCTACGTATTCATATGTGTCTTCTTATTTTGCTCGACATATATCTCGGTATTCTTTGAGTTCCCTTGTTTATGTACCTACTCCTGTGGGAGATTCTCTTGTTATGGACCACGTATATCGGTCGTGTTTGATTGCTCTTAGTGGTTTTGAGGCCAGAGCTGATTTATTATTGCTCAGTATGGTAGATTTTGATATTATCTTGGGCATGGACTGGTTGTCACCCCATTATTCTATTCTTGATTTTCACGCTAAGACCGTGATGCTGGCTATGCTAGGCTTACCGCGATAAGAGTGGAGAGGTACTTTAGAGTATACTCCCCACAGGGCCATTTCATTTCTTAAGGCTCAGCAAATGGTTGAGAAGGGGTGTGATGCGTTTCTGGCCTATGTGAGATATGTCAGTATTGATACCCCTACAATTGAGTCAGTTCCAGTAGTAAGGGACTTCCCTGATATGTTTCCAACAGACCTTCCGGGCATGCCGTCCGATAGAGATATCGATTTTGGCATTGATTTGATGTCGGGCACTCAGCCCATATCTATTCTTCCTTACTGTATGGCCCTTTCTAAGTAGAAGGAGCAGTTGCAGGAGTTGCTTGATAAGGGTTTCATTAGTCCCAGTGTATCAGCTTGGGGTGCTCTTGTCTTGTTTTTGAAGAAAAAGGATAGTACTACGCGTATGCGTATTGATTATCGTCAGTTGAACAAGGTTAAAGTGAAGAAAAGGTATCCATTGCCTCGCATTGATGATTTATTTGATCAGTTACAAGGGGACATGGTCTTTTCCAATATTGACTTGCGTTCTGGATATCATCATTTGAAGATTCGGGAGCCGGATATCCCGAAGATTGCTTTCAGGACTAGATATGGTCATTATGAGTTTCTTATCATGTGTTTTGGGTAGACCAATGCCCCAACGGATTTTATGCATTTGATGCATAGTGTGTTCCGACCTTATCTTGATTCTTTCGTCATTGTGTTTATTGATGACATTTTGGTATATTCTTGGTCTCGGGAAGATCATGAGCAGCATCTAAAGACCGTGCTTCAGACCTCGAGGGAGAAGAGATTGTATGCAAAATTTTCTAAGTGCGAATTCTGGCTTGATTCAGTGGTATTCTTGGGTCACGTAGTATCTAGTGATGGGATCAAGGTAGATCCGAAGAAGGTGGAGGCAGTGCAGAGTTTGCCTAGACCATCATCAGCTATAGAGATCCGCAATTTCCTTGGTTTGGTGGGATATTACCATCACTTTGTAGAGGGATTCTCATCTATTGCAGCACCTATGACCAGGTTGACCCAGAAGGGTGCTCCGTTCAGGTGGACCGAGGAGTGAGAGGAGAGCTTTCAGAAGCTCAAGACAGCTTTGACTACAACCCAAGTATTGGTATTGCCTACAGGTTCGGGGTCTTACATTGTCTATTGTGATGCCTCGAGGATAGGTCTTTGAGCGGTGTTGATGCAGGATGGTAGGGTTATTTCCTACGCATACACACAGTTGAAGGTGCATGAGAAGAATTATCCTGTCCATAATCTTGAGTTAGCAGCTCTTGTTCACGCCTTGAAGATCTGGAGCCATTATTTATACGGTGTTCCTTATGAGATCTACATTGATCACCGGAGTTTGCAGCACTTGCTCAAGCAAAAGGATCTTAATTTGCATTAGCGGAGGTGGTTGGAGCTACTTAAGGAATATGACATCACTATATTGTACCATTCGGGGAAGGCCAATGTAGTGGTCGACGCCTTGAGTTACTGAGCCGAGAGCTTGGGGAGTTTGGCATACTTTCCGACAATAGAGAGGCCTTTAGCATTGGATGTTCAGGCCTTAGCCAGCCGGTTCGTGATATTGGATATTTCATAGCCGAGCCAAGTATTGGCTTGTGTGGTCGCTCGGTCTTCTCTTTATGACCGCATCAAGGAGCGCCAGTATGATGACCCCCATCTTCTAGTCCTTCAGGACAGAGTTCGGCGAGGTGATGCTAGTGATGTGACTATTGATGATGATGGCGTGATGAGGATGAAGGGACGAATATGTGTGCCCACTGTGGATGGGCTCCTGGAGTTGATTCTTGAGGAGGCCCACAACTCGTGGTATTCCATTCATCGGGTGCCGCAAAGATCTACCAGGATTTAAGACAACACTATTGGTGGAGAAGGATGAAGAAGGATATATTTGGGTTTGTGGCCAGGTGTCTCAACTGTTGGCATGTTAAGTAAGAGCATCAGAGACTGGGTGGCTTACTTCAGAGGTTAGAGATCCCAGAGTGGAAGTGGGAGCGGATCACCATGGATTTTATAGTTGGACTCCCACGAACTTTGAGGAAGTCCAATGCTATTTGGGTGATCGTGGATCGGCTGACCAAGTCAGCTCATTTCATCCCAATGATGACTACTTACTCTTCGGATAGATTGGATGAGATTTACATCAGAGAGATTGTCCGCCTTCATGGAGTCCCAATTTCCATCATTTTAGACAGAGGTGGACAGTTCACATCACACTTCTGGAGAGTCGTACAGCAGGAGTTGGGTACTAGGGTGGAGCTGAGCACAACCTTTCACCCTCAGACGGACAGACAGTCTGAGCGCACGATTCAAATTCTAGAGGATATGGTACGTGCTTGTGTGATGGAGTTTGGAGGGTCATTGTACCAGTTCTTGCCACTTGAGGAGTTTGCTTACAACAACAGTTATAAGTCCAGCATTCAGATGGCACCGTATAAGGCTTTGTATGGTAGGCGGTGTCAGTCCCTACTGGGTTGGTTTGAGCCGGGCGAGGCCCGATTGTTGGGTACAGACCATGTCCAAGATGCCCTGGATAAGGTGAAGGTGATTCAGGATAAACTTCGCACAACCTAGTCTAGGCAGAAGAGTTATGCGGACCGGAAGGTTCGCGATTTAGCATTCATGGTTAAAGAGTGGGTCTTGCTTCGGGTATCGCCTATGAAGGGCATCATAAGGTTCGGGAAAAAGGGCAAGCTAATCCCGATGTACATTAGTCCTTTTGAGATATTGTTGCGTGTTGTCGAGGTTTCTTATGAGCTTTATCTACCTCCCATCCTAGAATGAGTTAATCCGGTATTCCACGTTTTTATGTCTGGAAGTATCACGGTGATCCGACTCATGTATTGGATTTCAGCTCAGTTCAGTTGGACAAGGATCTATCTTATGTTGAGGAGCCAGTGGCAATCTTGGATAGGAAGGTCAGAAAGCTAAGGTCAAAGAACATTGTTTCAGTAAAGGTCCAATAGAGAGGTCAGCCGGTCGAGGAGGTGACTTAGGAGACCAAGTAGGATATGCTCATCCATTACCCTCATCTATTCACAACTTCAGGTATGTCTTTATACTCGTTCGAGGATGAACAATTATTTTAAGAGGGGGAGGATGTAACGACATGGCTGGTCGTTTTGAGAATTAGAGCCTTGATCATCTATTAACTGCTTTCCCCGTATCTTTTCTGCTATTTTGGGTTGTGGGGAGGGATCGTGTTGAGTTTTTGAAACGAATTGAGACACTTAGTCTCTTATTTGGGAGCTTAAGTTGGAAAAGTCGACCAGATGTCGACTTATGTGTAACAACCTCGGATTTGAATTTTGATGGTTCCATTAGCTCCATTAGGTGATTTTGGACTTAGGAGCGCGCCCGGAATATGATTTGAGGTTCGTAGTAGATTTAGGCAATTTTGGTCGGCAGTGGAAATTTTGATATCGAGCCCCGAATGGAATTCTGGAAGGTGGAGTAGGTTTGTAGTGTCATTTTTGACTTGTGTGTAAAATTGAAGTCATTCGGACAAGATTTGATATGTTTCGACGTCGTTTGTATAATTTAAAATTTTCAAAGTTCATTAGGCTTGAATCTGTGCATAATTTGTTTTTTTATGTTGTTTGATGTGTTTTGAAGGCTTGAGTAAGTTCGTATGGTTTTTTAGGATTGGTTGGTATGTTTGTTTGAAGTCCCGGGGGGCCTCAGGGGTGTTTCGGATGCTAAACGGAATGCGAGTTGGACTTAGGCCATTGCTGATGTTTCAGGCTTCTGGTGTTTTCGCACCTGCGGTGGGGAGACCGCAGGGGCGGGATCGCAAGTGTGGGAGATGTAGCGCAGATGCGGATTTGGGAAACCCAGGTTGGGTTCGCAGGTGTGGAGTGGTTTACGCAGAAGCGACCTCGCTTCTGCGAATGAAAGATGCTTAGGAGTTGTGAGGTCGCAGGTGTGGCTCCTTGGTCGCAGAAGTGAATCCACAGGTGCCGCCCTTCTTTCGCAGATGCGTACCCAAGGAACCTTAGTCATTTTCGAACCTGCGAGGGATTTTCTGCAGGTGCGGTGTCGCAGGTGCGATCCATGGCCCGCAGGTGCGAGATCGCTGGGCAGAAAAGGGGCAGAATCGGGGGTTGATGTTCATTTTCACAAATTTCGATTTTGAGCTCGGGAGAATGCGATTTTTCGAGGGTTTTGAAGAAGAAAACATTGGGTAACGATTCCTAACCTTATTCTGATCGCATTTCATTAATCTATTGTTGTTTCTTTCATTTAATCAAGGGATTTGAGTGAGAAAGTGGGAAGTTGGGGGAAAAGTTCCCCAATCAAATTTTTGAGTTTTGAGTGTGATTTAGGCAACATATTTGGATGTTTTTTGTACGAGTGAACTCGTGAGTGAATGGGTGTTCTTATTTGGTAACTTTTACTCGATTCCGAGACGTGGGCCCGGGGAGGCTTTTGAGTGATTTTTCCAATTCCTTGCTTTAGCTTTGATTTCGTTCGTTAGATTTGGTCTTGTAGTTGTATTTATGTTATGTAAATGGTTTTTATTAGATTTGGGCCACTCGGAGTTGGATACTCGTGGCAAGAGCGTTATTTCGGATTGATTTGAGCTTGGTTCGAGGTAAGTGGCTTGCCTAACCTTGTGTGGGGGAACTCCCCTTAGGATTGGTATTATTGTTGTTATATGAGCGCTGTGTATGGGAGGTGACGTACGTACACGAGCTATTTGTTGTAAAACCCAATTTTTGTTAAATAGTAACATGTTTTTCCTCTTATTTGAACTTATTAGCTTGTGTAGAATTTTGCTAGACTAAGAAAGCATGCCTACTTGCCTTAACTGTTTACTTGAACTACGTGAAACATGCTTAGTGATTTACCTGCCTTCTTTAGCTTGTACTTAGGATAAATTGTGAGATTTCCATGTTATGGTTATTAAATCTTGTTGTTTGGCTGCATATTTACTTTGGGATTACGGATCGGTATTCCGTTAGATCCCTCTGTTAAACATATTTACTTTGGGACTTCGGAACGGTACTCCGGTAGATCCCCTTGTTCTGCATATTTACAAGAATCCTAGATCCTTTCTCTTTTTAACGGAGAGAATAAAGTGATAGACCATCTTCTTTCTCAAAGAGGAGCCTTCGTATTTTTCTAGAGACAGCCCCCCCCCCCCTTCTTGGAAGTCCTCTCTTCCTACTTATATAGGACATTTCTCTTACGCAGCAGTCCTAAACAAAGTACCTAAGTTTTGAGGATATCGATATTCCTCCTAAGCATCTAACTGCTAAACTAGTCTCTTGAGCCGATCCGAGTGCTCGACCTCGTCCATAGTTGCGCTACTCGCCTGTATGCTACTTCCCGTGCATAACTTCGGCTTGATTGACTCTTGGACGTCCTTCCTTAAATGGAATTCTTTTGATCAGATTTTGATCCATACACTTAGTCCCTCCGCCTCTCGGGATCGTCTTTGGGCGAGCTCGATGGGCGGACCTCGCCAGTTTGCAATTTGAGAAATCTCATAATCTTGGTCGAGGGGTGAGCCCTTTATGGCGAGACAACGACGTGACAATTCGAGAGCCATACCTGATCGTTACGTCAGTGAGAAATAACGTCATTTCTTCAGGCGTCATTATGGAGCACGTTCCCGATATATTACGTTGTTTCCTGTGACTCTTTTGTTTCAGAAGCAATGTGGCGGTGTTCGGCTTTTCCGCTCAGGGATCCTGTATTCCTATAAATAGATATAGGAACTTCTCGTTTGGGTTACTGCATTCCCCAATCATTTGAAAAAACCTCAAGCGTTCTCTTCTCCTTCTTCAGATTTTTACATCTTCATCTCTCTTCTTTTGACGTTTCCTTGATAGATCCACTGATCCCGTTGCGTCATAAATAGACATTCCCTCACATAAAGAAGTGTTAGCCATGGTGGAATATGAGAATTTCCCCACCGTGGATGAGATAGTTCCATGTTCGGGGAAGGCCAGGTCTGATTTCAAGAACCCCCCTGACGACGATCCTAAGCCCGTCATTTCCGAAATGGATGTTGCGGCGCTCGTTGCATTCAAGGCTAAATGGATAATTCCCGACCATGTTGAACTCATTCCCTCTGGTGATGACATCGTGCAGATGCATCGCCCAGGGTATTGTGAATTTTATGCGTACCCGTTTGTCGTCGGCTACACACTTCCCCTTCCTTCCTTAGATGTGGACTTCTGTTGTTATTATGATGTGTGCCCAGCCCAACTCTCGTGTATATATACAAGCTCTTCTTATGCTAATCAAGTACGCGGAATTGGCCGACCGTGGGATTTCCTTCCGGCATCTGCTTCACCTCTTCATACCAAGTTTTCACAGGGATACGATTGTTGATACCCAATTTTTCCTCAAATTATTTTCAAACTTGCATATATACCTTAAAATCGCTTCTTAAAAATCGCTTTTTATAATGATTGGTATTTTTCCATTATTTTTCATATTTTTATCAATTTATTTTCCTATTTATGTAGTATTTTATATTCAATAATTATTCATAAATTGTATTATAAATAATTTCAAAATGTTTCCCAGATCAATATATCATTTTTAATCCTAGTAGGATCTGATTATTTCACAAATTAGCCAATTTGGCATTATTTAGCTATAATTACAGTAATTTTGCAATTATAGCCTAATTATACATTTTATGCTATTTTAATTCTATAATTAGTCATTTTCATATTTTAATATTAGCTAATTACCTTAATTATCATTTACTTAGCATTAATTTCATTTTATATAATTATTAACTATTTTATTAATCATTTATATTTATTTTTACGGGTATTTAACTAATGGCCACTTTTTAATTTCACTTATAACCTAAATTGAACCCAATGCCCCAACCCATCTGATTAACCCAATTAACCCCAGCCCAAACCAACTTCCTACCCGGCCCAACCCCGAACCAATCTGAGCCGTTGATCAAAGTAAATCAACGGCCCAGATCAGTGTTACCATAATTAAACCTATACTAACCCCCCTCNAGACTTCCAGTCTCTTCCCCTGCTCCGATGAGCCCCTTCGTCTTCTCCGGCAACCTCTCTACCGGAGGCCATGGAGTACTCATCCTCAGACCTCCTATGGTCCTTTTACACCGGTGTTTGCTATCTCTAAGGACTTCAAGAGACCTGGGTAACTCTCCTACCCCCATGGGCATGTGCTCATCATTCTTCGGCCGTTCGAGTAAGATATATGACCTTTAGGGCTTAAACCAGTAACATTTTTGAGGTTTTCTTATCTTTATGGTTCTCTTTGAAACCCTAATTCTTAAATGCCCCGATTCTTTTAGATCTATGATAGATCTGTGTAGGTTTTGAGCTATTTCATTGTTTTCCTCACAAACTCTTTGATTTTCTCTAAAGTGACTCTTTGTTTTCAAAACTAGGGTTTCATGACCCCTTTTCTGAAACGATTTTCCTATGATTTCTTTTAGTGTCATTCTATGATTCCTACTGTGTTTTAGTGATTTATTTAAGTTTCTCGCTCTTGTCTAAGTTGTTGTGTTGAAACCCATAATTTCTAGTCCTAAACCCTAAGTCCCCGATTTTGTCTGTGATAATATTGTTTGCATATGTGTCTGTGTTTCATGAGCTTTGTGATTCGCTGATGTTTTACCCTATGTTATTCATCTATGTCTTTGATTTCTCCTGCTTTCCCGTTTATCTTACTGTTTACCCTATAAGTTCATAAGAATCCCTAATCTCATATGTCTTCACTACTAGGGTTTTCTAACTTCTTGCTTATCATCTACTAATTTCCTTTAATTGATGTTATTCCTATTCGAATCCCAGATTCGCAGGGATTAGTGTCGTTCACCGATCTCCTATGGTAATACATTACTGATCTTAACCTAAATTATTTCCTTGCCTTTTTTTGTTGAATATGCTATCACACTAATTCTTATGTTGTTTCCTTAATTGGGGAAATTCTGAACTTATTCTTGATTGTTCTTTACTATTCCTATATGTGCTGAAGTTATTCCCTTGTGTGGTATTTTCCTTTGATCAGTGTTGATTGCCCATAGTTAAGACCTCACTCGAGGATCCCCTTGTTGATTTCCCAATTTTAAAGTATCCCCTGTTTCATTCTCGTACCTAATATTGTTGTCAAATTAATACACATATAATTTCCTTAAATACGATTCTGAACCTGGTCTTACTTATGTGCCATATACTGCCCTATGGTTGTACCATCAGTTTATATGATTTCCTTTCCTTATATATGTTTGTATTCGTTTGAATATTGACTCCTTAATTAAAGAGAGTACTGATATTAATGTGATTATAATTGATGTGCACTTCCATAATTTGTTGAACTGTTATTTGTTACCTTATTTGCCACCTATCTTTCAAACTATATATACACACTACTCTTTCATTGAGCAGGACAGACACACACGAACATATACTGATGTTTTAGACGTCAATACCACACAAGAATATAGGTTAAATGTGTGGTAGCCAATTTTTTGAGTGCTATCTCACAAGAAGAACCTGGTACTTCTTTGTGTTCCAACTTCTACTGTTGCGGAATAATAAAAGAAGTAAAGTAAAAACACAGAGATTTTTTACGTGAAAAACACCTGGCTCAAAAGGTGAAAAAACCACGACCTACTCCTCAGTAGGATTTGCTCAAACTCTTCACTAAAACTCTTAGCCAAACAGGAGTTACAAAATAAACTCTTTTGTAATCCTAGGACTAACTCTAATCCCTTCGAGTAACTAGCCTCTAGCTAATTTCTACAAGCTTCAAGTTAACTCTAACTTGAACAATGTGTACCTATTACAATTGCTTCTATGAAAGCTGATAAGATACAATATTAAAACACCTACTACAACCAACTAGACTCAATACACAAATGATGGAACTGGTTCTTCTAGCTGATCTGTAGCCTTTGTATCGCACAATAATTCTGCTTGCAAAATAACTAGGAATTTTGCTTTCAGATCTTAATTCACTTATGTACTTGTGGTTTAATAATTTCAGCAAGAGTACTTCAAGTATTTATAGAGTCAGTAGTTGAGTTTGTCGTTCAATTCTAGTACAACTCTAACTGGGTGAAAGAGTTCGAATTAAACTCAACTTCCTTCCTTTGTTACTATCCTTGCTGAATTCAACTTCTATCCTCTTTATCAGTTTGCAACCTTTTCGCATTAGGAGACAATCTCTTAGTTCATTGATACTTCACAATCACATTTATCTCCTATCCATATATGGTTCATGTGCCAGTCATTCAGTTCAAGTATGTGTGCTCTGATGGACCTGGTTCAACTGGTCATGCATTTGTCAATCTTCAAAACTATGCAGTGACTTGGGTCAACAAATTACCCATTTTTGATGATGACAAACTTTGTGCTTAATCCTGTATACACTTCAAACACTTTGTACGATTTTAAGCATTAATCATAGAGAAACCAGGTTCATTTAGGTTATAAATATCACTTTGAAAAAAAAATTGAAAAGTCATCACATACCTTCCCCCTTTTGGCATCATCGAAAAGGTGCAAAATGATACACTTACCAGATTTATTAACTATTACTCATGGCCATTTGAGGCAACTGCAGGTGCAAAACATGATTAATCAACACAAGAAACCAATAAATGTAAGCTAAATAAGAAGTTGAGACAAGTCAATAACTAAACAACAAAATTCATTGATTAGAAACGAACATCCAACACCGGACATTTTAAACAAAAATAGCCAAAAACCATGAGCAATACAGAGTAAATAAAAATAGAAACAAGAACAGAATCCCAAACTGGGTCATAGATGGGGTAATTTGGTAGCTCTGGACAGCCTAAGGATGGGAAGGTGCAGATGAGGTTGTGGTCTTGGTTTGTAGAAGAGAAAGCATCTGCTGAAGAACACCCTCGTTCTTTTCCTTCTCTTTTTCTAGTTCATCCCTGAGAGCATCCCGCTCAGCTTCAACCTCAATCAAGCGAGATTTCAAACGAAGGATCTCCATATCCTTTATCTCGCTTTCCTGCACCAAAGTTCTGACTTTGCTGTTGACAGGCTGCTTCCTAGATGAACCAGGTTCATCTGCAGGAACATTGACAGTATAATCACATGTCAGCAAAGTATCTTTCCCAAAATAGTCCTTGGCAGTAGCCATTTCAGCCTTCTTCATAGGAACATCAAAATGAGCAAGCACAGTTGTCAGAATAAAGCCATATGGAATAGCATGTGTTTTTGTTCCATTCACAACTTTGTCCAAGAGTTGGATGGTAAAAGCTGGCCAATTGATTTGCTTTCCCCTGTACAGACACTCCATCAGAGTCAGATCCATATAATTGGCTATGTGCCTTCTTTCTTGTCTGGGCAGCAGGAATTTGATGACAAACTCGAAGAACAACTTGTGCTCTAGCTTCATTTCACTTTTGTAGACCGGCCTGGGTTCAATCTCCCTCTCATTGTCATTGAAGAATCGGGTGATGTTGATTGTTGAGGCCATCCCATCTAGACAAGGCCATATCTGCCTTGTGTAGTCCTCATAACCCTCAGCTGGTATGTTCAGAATTTCACCCAGATCTTTAGCATCAAAGGAAACTTGAACTCCTTTGACCATAGAGGTGACCATGCCATCTTTGACAATGGCATTTCCCATGAATTCCACCAATTCAGCCCTTGCCAGCCTGCCTTCCATGCTAAGGACCATGTCCTTCCATCCCTGCACGTCTAGAGTGTCCTGCAAGTATCTCATTCCAGGCTCCTCTAGATCTTTGAACAACTTGCCCTTCAAGATTGTTCTCTTGCCAAACATTATGATTTTGTCAGTCTCCACATAATCTTCCTTCTCCTCTTCTCCACTCCAGTCTGCATCATCATCTTTCTCCACAACCTTCACTTTCTTTGCCTTGGACCTGGTCCTTTTGGCAGTGCTTGGAGTTGCGGCGGACACAACATCTGGCTTCTTTGAAGAAGCCTTAGCCTTTTTGGGTTTTGGTGTCCCAACCAGAACTGGAGCAAGATGCTCCTCTTGTTGGACAAGGTCCAACGTCTCCTCTTCAATAACAACAGCCTCAACAGGCTCTCCAATCTTAGCTTTACCCTTAGCCGCCTTCTTTTTCCTGCTCTCTTGCAGAGCCTTCTCCAACTTTTCTTCTTCTTCTCTCACAGTATTACGAGTAGCACGCACCTTAGGGACAGGAGCATCAGCAGAAACAGTAGCTTTCCTCTTCTTTGGAGGAACTGGGGTAGATGCTTTCTTGGACTTCTGAGTCCTCCTTTTCTTGGGGTTATAGGACTCTCCCAGTTTCTTTAGCCTTTCAGCCAATGTCTCGTCCCCAGATGAACCAGGTTCATCTGCTCCTTTCCTCAAGCTTGCTAGACCTGCCGCTGCTTCCTCGGCTACACTGGTTCCCCTAAGTTTGTGACATCTCCTTCAACATTCTCAGGAATGGGACCACAGAGAGCCAAAGTGGTGCCATCCTCCCCAAATCCCCTTGCAACTCCTTCACCCTCTCTCTCAAGAACTCTTACTTTCCTCTGCCTATTTGGCACTTCAATATCAATAACAGACCCCACCAAGACGAAGCGATTTTTAGTAGTAGCAATTTCAGAATTAATTTCAGGATTACCTTTCTCAGAACTGGTTGAACCAGGTGCTTCATCCTCGTTGGCTGATTTAAAAGATTCACTTGATGATTCAGAGTTATTATCCTTTTCAGCTTGCAGAATTTCATCCAAGAAGCTTGCACGGGACCCAGAAGCCACTGATTTTCTGGCAAGAACCTTTACACGACGACCACGGGGGGATGGGTTAGGGTTAAGTGTGGGTTCAGGAATAGGAGGGTTTTCAGGGGTTGAGGTTCTTTCTGGTGATTGAGAACTGTATACAGATGGAGAGTTTGAATATGATTCATAAAGACCTCCATCATAATCATGATTTGGAGATGAATTAGAAGAAGAAGCAAGTGGTGGTGAAGACATGATTATTAGCGTTGTTAGGAAGAAAAGAAAATTTATCAGATTCCGTTTGAGAAGAGTGAGATGAACTTGGTTCGACGGTTACTTTATGAAGAAAAGAGTAATGATGACCCTTTTATAAGATGTGGCTAGGAATTTTACAACAGGGAGAGTATTTACCCAAGCGGGATTCTAATCGCCGTAGGACTGACATTGATTAGACATTTAATTTCCCCCTAAAACTAGGCTAATTAAGTAGAAACGGGACTTCTTGAAACTGGTTCAATTTTGGGTAAGTACGAAGTATTAGAATATGAACCAAATATAGATAGAGTCATGCTCATGTATGACTGTAATTGATTTAATAAACGTATGGAGATGAGTACATCCTTGACAGCCAGATGAACCAGCATGAATGAACCAGGTTCATCATGTTAAAGTCTTTAATCTGCCTCAATTATCAAAGATAGAGAAACATCATTAGTACCCAGGGAATCATATTAATACATGGCAAAAGAGTATGGCAATAAAGACATGATATTGAGTAATGATTAGTCTGATTGAGTACCTAATTCACATTTTGTAGCCAATTTTTTTTTCATTTTTGTTTTTCCAATTAGTTGATCTTAATCATCCCTAATTCAAGCCTGTTTCTCTCAAAATGCTCCCTACTTAGTGATTTAGTAAAAATATTTGCAATTTGATGATCAGTAGCACAAAATTCGATTGAGATCATTCATTTTTCATAGTTATCCCTGAGGAAATGATGCCTAACATCTATGTGCTTAGTTCTCTTATGATGAACCGGGTTCTTCGTCATACTAATAGCACTAGTGTTATCACGGAAAATAGGAATACATCCCAAATCTATACCAAAGTCCATGAGTTGTTTCTTGATCCATAGCAACTAGGCACAACATGAGGCTGCATCCACATATTCAGCCTCAGCAGTAGACAGAGCTACTGAATTTTGTTTCTTGGTGGCCCAAGACACAAGGCAGGAGCCCAAAACGTGAGCCATGCCTGAAGTACTTTTCCTTTCAACCGAGAAACCTGCATAATCAGCATCAGCATATCCTACAAGGTCGAATTTACTACCTTTAGGATACCAAAGGCACAAATCAGTGGTGCCTTTCAGATATCTCAAAATTCTTTTTACTGCAGTGACGTGGGACTCCTTTGGATCTGCCTGAAACCTAGCACACAGTCCCACACTGAACATAATATCAGGTCTACTTGCAGTGAGATATAATAGAGACCCAATCATTCCTCTGTATAGCTTCTGATCAACGGATGAATCAGGTTCATCCACATCCAATTTGGTATATGTGGCTATGGGGGTGTCTATTTCCTTTGAGTCCTCCTTTTTAAACTTCTTGAGGAGTTCTTTCACATACTTTTGTTGATGAATCATTGTTCCATGTGGGTTTTGCTTGATTTGCAAGCCTAAGAAGAAGTTTAGCTCACCCATCATACTCATTTCAAACTCACTCCCCATTAGTGTAGCAAATTCCTTGCTAAGATTTTCAATGGTTGCCCCAAATATGATATCATCAACATATATTTGCACAATCAGAAGATCCTTACCTTTTTCCTTTAAGAACAAAGTACTGTCAATTTTGCCTCGTTTGTACCCATGTTCTAGCAGGAATTTTGACAATCGCTCGTACCAGGCCCTAGGTGCTTGTTTGAGACCATAAATAGCCTTGTCGAGTTTGTATACGTGGTCAGGTGACTCCTTACTTTCAAATCCTGGAGGTTGTTTGACAAATACATCTTCCTTCAGATAGCCATTGAGGATAACACTCTTAACATCCATCTGATGGAGAGTGAATTCCATGTGTGCAGCAAATGCTATAAGAAGTCTGATTGCCTCCAGTCTTGCCACAGGGGCAAAGGTTTCATCATAGTCAATTCCCTCTTCTTGACTATACCCATGAACAACCAGTCTTGCCTTGTTTCTTGTAACAGTTCCATCCTCATCGAGCTTGTTCCTGAAGACCCACTTAGTGTCAATTACTGATCTGTCTAGTGACCTGGATACCAAGTGCCATACTTGACTTCTTTCAAACTGATTAATCTCTTCTTGTATGGCATTTACCCAATCAGCATCTTGTAGGGCTTCACCAATGTTATTTGGTTCGATTAAGGATAGGAAGGCATCAAACGCACACAGATTTTTCAAGGAAGCTCTTGTTTTGATTCCGGATGACAAATTTGTTATGATGTTCTCAAGAGGGTGAGAACTCTGATATCTGTGTGGTTTGAGTACTAGTTGTTCACTTCTAGATAGTTCCATGTTGTTTTGTTGTTGTGGAACATGATCAGGGCCAGGTTTCACCTATTGAGTTCCCCCTATCATGTTGCTTGGGGTAGTTGGACCTGGTCCATCACCTGTTCCATCTTCCATGGCTGCTTCAATGTGTTCACTGCATCTCATCAGTCCAAGCTCCTCATCTTCCGGTTCCTGTCTCTCAGAAAGAATGTTAGTTTCATCAAAGACAACATGCACACTCTCTTATACACACATAGTTCTTTTATTGTACACTTTATAGGCTTTACTATGTGATGAATATCCCAAGAATACTCCCTCGTCACTTATGGGATCAAATTTACCTAAGGAATATTTGCCATTATTGTGCACATAACATTTACATCTGAAAGCCCTAAGATGGGATATGTTGGGCATTCTCCCTTTAAGTAATTCATAGGGAGTTTTCTCTACCAGTGTCCTGGTCATGCATCTATTGATTATATAGCAAGCAATATTTATTGCTTCTGCCCAGAAGTTGTGTGGTAGTTTGCTAGAAAGAATCATGTTTCTTGCCATGTCTTCAAGAGTTCTATTCTTTAATTCCAAAACTCATTTTGTTGTGGGGTTCTAGGGGCAGAAAAGTTGTGATTGATACCATGTTCATCACAGAACTCAGCAAACTTAGCATTTTCAAATTCAGTACCATGGTCAGATCTTATTGATGCTAGTTGATGTCCTAACTGATTTTGAGTTTTCTTAACAAAGGCGATGAACATATCAAATGCTGCATCCTTAGATGCCAGAAATAAGGTCCACGTGAACCTTGAGTAATCATCAACTAACACCATCACATATTTCTTACCACCTCTGCTCAGAGTTCTCATTGGACCACACAGATCCAGATGAACCAGTTCCAACGTTCTGGTGGTGCTGACCATTTTCTTACTTTTGAATGAGGATCTTACCTGCTTCCTCCTTGCACATGCCTCACAAACTTTGTCTTCCTTGAACTTAATGTTAGTAAGTCCTACCACTAAGTCCTTAGAGACTAATTTGTTAAGCTTATTTAGACTTGCATGACCAAGTCGTTTATGCCAAATGAGGGGATCACTGTCCAACACACTCAAGCAAGTGAGTTCATTTTCAGACAGTGTGGACAAGTCTATTACATAGATATTGTTCATCTTCTTTCCCTGCAAAATAATCTTGTCAGTAAGCAAGTTAATCAAAAAGAATTTTGTGGAAGTGAAAGCCACCAGGTTACCTCTGTCACACAATTGTGACACACTGATCAGGCTATATTTCAAGCCATCTATCAAGTACACATGTTCGATGGAACGTGTGTCATCCTTACCTACTTTGCCAACCCCTATAATTTCACCTTTCTTTCCATTTCCAAAGGAGACATTTCCTCCTTTGAGGTTTTCAAGTGAAAGGAACTGTTCCTTGTTCCCTGTCATATGCTTAGAGCAGCCACTATCCAAGAACCAAATTTGTCTGCTTCCTCTCACTTGTACCTACAAAAGAAAATCAGGGGTTAGTTTTAAGAACCCAAACTAGTTTGGGTCCTTTTCTATGAGAAAATGGATGAATCAAATTTTTCCTGGCCCAATTTGGTAGCCGGTTTTTCTTTTTGACAAACCTCTCATTTTTCCGACTGGCCTGCTCTTTTGCAGTACACTCATATTTGTAGTGGTCAGTCTTACCACAGTGGGTGCAGATTTTATTTTCAAGGAGAGTGAGATACTTGTTTTTAGGATCCCGCTTAGGCAATTGAATTCCAAAACCAAGGCCTCTTCGGTTGCTACTATGATTCTCTTGAAGCCATGTCAAGGCATCAGAGGATTTATTCTATTTACAAGTTCTATCTAATTCATGTTTGACTTTGCCAAGCTCTTCTTTAAGTGATCTTATATGTTCATCCTTGGCATACATTTTATCTTTTAGTTTTCCCAAATTTTCCTCTAACATGACATGAGAGTGATCAACAACCTTTTTACTGGATCCTAATCTCAGTTTTAAGTTTTCAGATTTTAATTCTAGAATCTCAGTCTCAAGTGGATGAACCTGGTTCAACAAGACAGTGTTTTTCTTTTCAGATTCACTGACTCTGATTTCCAGGTTCATGCACTTTGCTTTTAGCATTGCACATTCTTTAGAGAGTTGATCCTTCTCTTTGGTTGTTTCCTCAGAATCATCTATGAAATCAAGTAGCAACTCAGAGAGTTTTTCCTTAGATAGGAACTTTATTTTGTTTTTAAGATGGGAGATACTTACCTCTGGTTCTTCATGTGATTCCTCATCAGATTCTCCAATTTCCATGAGCGCCTGATCTTCAGTCTCCCCATCTTCTGATTCCTCATATGAACTTTCCCCCTAAGCAGCAACCATAGCCTTTGTTGTGGTTTTCTTGGGTTGGACCAGTTCCTTCCTCCTGTTCCTTTTTTCATATCTCTCCTTTTTCCATTCTACTTCCCACTGAGGACAGTTTTTGATGAGATGGTCAGTCTTACCACATTTGTAGCATCCCTCGTTGGTTGGCCTTTCTGGAGCTTTTGCTTTGTTGTAGTTTCCTCCTCTAGAGATGCCCTTCTTCCTCATGAGAAAGTTTCTGAATTCTTTGGTAATCATGGCCATCTCATCTTCCTCCAGATCTGCTCCCTCAGTGATTCTCAGTGCTAGACTCCTCTCCTTCTTTGGACCATCCATCTTCATTGTCTGCCTTCTTAGTTCATAGGCAGTAAGGTTTCCAATTAGCTCGTCCAATATGAGGGTTGCCATATTTTTGGAGTCCTGGATGGCAGTCATCTTGCTTTCCCAGGAAATTGGCAAAACCCTTGTCAGGATTTTTTCTACCCTATCTTCTTCAAGAATTACTCTACCAAGAGACTTAAGTGCATTTGTCAAGGTTCTGAACCTTGTGTACATCTCTTGGATTGTCTCACCTTCTTTCATAGTAAAGTTTTCATACTGAGAGTATAGTAGAGTACCTCTTGATCTTTTTACCTGAGGTGTTCCTTCATGGGCTACTTGCAAGGTATCCCAGATTTCTTTGGCAGTGGTGCATCTTTGGATTCTGCTATACTCATCTGGACCTAGTCCACACACTAGCCACTTTTTGTCCTTTGCATTCTTCTCCCATTTTTTCAGGTCCTCAGCAGTGCAACCAGTTCTAGTCTTTGGTACATCTACACCTTCAGCAGTCTTCTTCATGGTAGCTAGAGGACCATTAGTGACTATGTCCCAGAGTTCATAGTCTTCTCCAATCAGGTGGTCCTTCATCCTGTTCTTCCACCAAGAGTAGTACTGGCCATTGAAGAGTGGTGGCCTTGCAGTTGATTGACCTTCCCAGTTCCCAGGTGGTGCACTCATTTTGATCTTTTCCAAGGTGTTAGCCTTTTCAAGGATAACCTGCTCTGATACCAATTGATGTTTTAGACGTCAATACCACACAAGAATATAGGTTAAATGTGTGGTACCCAATTTTTCGAGTGCTGTCTCACAAGAAGAACCTGGTCCTTCTTTGTGTTCCAACTTCTACTGGTGCGGAATAATAAAAGCAGTAAGGTAAAAACACAGAGATTTTTTGTGTGGAAAACACCTGGCTCAAAAGGTGAAAAAACCACGACCTACTCCTCAGTAGGATTTGCTCAAACTCTTCACTAAAACTCTGAGCCAAACAGGACTTACAAAATAAACTCTTTTGTAATCCTAGGACTAACTCTAATCCCTTCGTAGTAACTAGCCTCTAGCTAATTTCTACAAGCTTCAAGTTAACTCTAACTTGAACAATGTGTACCTATTACAATTGCTTCTATGAAAGCTGATGAGATACAATATTAAAACACCTACTACAACCAACTAGACTCAATACACAAACGATGGAGCTGGTTCTTCTAGCTGATCTGTAGCCTTTGTATCGCACAATAATTCTGTTTGCAAAATAACTGGGAATATTGCTTTCAGATCTTGATTCACTTCTGTACTTGTGCATTAATAATTTCAGCAAGAATACTTCAAGTATTTATAGAGTCAGTAGTTGAGTTTGTCGTTCAATTCTAGTACAACTCTAACTGGGTGAAAGAGTTTGAATTAAACTTAACTTCCTTCCTTTGTTACTATCCTTGCTGAATTCAACTTCTATCCTCTTTATTAGTTTGCAACCTTTACGCATTAGGAGACAATCTCTTGGTTCATTGATACTTCATAATCACATTTATCTCATATGCATATACGGTTCATGTGCCAGCCATTCAGTTCAAGTATGTGTGCTCTGATGGACCTGGTCCAACTGGTCAGGCATTTGTCAATCTTCAAAACTATGCAGTGACTTGGGTCAACATATACATTGTTCAAACTCTCTCTTACTCACACACACACTTCTTCTCTTGATTTCTTGCTTGATACTAGTCGGCTAAAAGCCAAGACTAGTTAACATGCTTGCTACTAGTCGGTTAAAAGCCAAGACTAGTTAACATACTTGCTTACTCTTCATTCTATACCTGCTATCCTTCCAACTGGTATGTATCCAATTTATGTTTAAGCTTCAAAACAATATGTTTCTTTGGGTATTTCAATTTATACTATTCTTAATCTGCTTCTACTTATGGTTCTGTTTTCCCATTTGCAACTAGTTGGTATACTCTGTTGTTTCTAGTTCCCAGTACCTTTCTCCTTAGCCTCAGCATATGCACGGCCTCTTGTATGTTTCAATGTAATTTTGCTTATGTCTTCTGTAATCCCTAGTATACTACAGTTGCACTATGTGTCACCTAGTCTCCATGTAATTTTGAACACATGACCTTTTCGGAACCTATGTGTAATTATATGTATTGCATCTTGCCATCTCCCCCAGTACCCCTCAATCTGATTTTGTTTAAGCCCTTGGCATGAACCTTTTGTGGAAAATTATGTCTGTCTGAGCTTTGTACAGGCTGTGATACTCTAGTATCCTAACCTGTTTTCTATATATCCCCATTCCATGTTCCCTTGTTTGTATTGTCTCTATGCACTATGTGCTGTTTAATGTTTGTTGATTGATTCTAAATTGTTTTCCCAAACTACTCACTTACTATCTTGCAAACTATTTCAAATAAACTATTCTTTAGAAAGGTTCTCTTAACTCAACTCTTTTCCAAATCATCTCTTGCACTTCACTTTATTCTTAGACCACAGGCTTTGCCCCTTCAGTGTTAGCACTGCTTTGGGACCCCGGAGCTCCCTCTGAACTCTGACACACTGAAGCTGGAATTTCCACATTGCACATGCCCAATTCTAGGTTACTAGATCTGGGTGTGAGCATTGCCCGGGAGCCCTTGAGGTCCTTAGTGAACTTTGACACACCCGGATTATGAAAGGATGTGAAGTACCATATGGCATGAGGTTTGGAACACTTGGGCCTATCTGTAGGCTCCCTATAGAATAGCTTCTTATTTTCCGTTTCAGTTATGTAATTTATTCATTGGCCTGTAATAAGTTGTAAACAACTCTTGGGGATGGATAGTAAAAAGGGATAACTATGCATGCCATAGATATAGATGGGTAGAATCCATGCCTTTAGGTTTACCTTCCTTATGTGTGCAATAGAAGTCATGCTTAGGTTTACATTCCTAATGTGTGCATTAGAAATCATGCTTTTAGGATTTCATGAACCTGTTTTCAGCACTGTTATGCCACTCCCTGTTCAGTAATAACAATAAAATGCTGCCATGTGATTATGTTCATGCATTCTAAATCTGAATCATGTCTCAAATGAGTATTAACAAATCTGTACTTTATCATGTTTCACATAGAAATCATGTCTTAGGTGAATAATTAATGAACTTGTCACTTTTGCATACCATGTCAAGCATGCACTAGATACCATGTCCTTAAGGCTGTCATGCCTATTGCTTTAACGTACAACATGCCTCTAATTTATTCTCATGCCTATCACTTAGAACTCCTTCTCTTACGATAATAAAATCAACATAAAATTGTTACTCTTACGCATTCAAAATCAGGTCTCAATCATCCTGCATTTATATATGCATATTAGATACCATGATCTAGGGTTTCGTTTGCATTTGATCAGCTTCTCTTAAGTTTAAACTGCTAATTTATAAAAGATATAAAAATAGTCTTACATTACGTTCATTATGTCTGCTTATAATAGAAATCGGTAATTAACTTTGCATTCTCAGATTTACATAACCTAGAACAGCATGTTTAGGTAACAATCTGCAACAATTTCTCTAATAATTCTGATACATTGTCCCCCGCCTAGGCAAGCCTTAGGGGATTAAATTTCTAAAACTGGAAGTCTGTCTCTCTTGTGTGTATTTCTTAATGCTAACAGGTTCTTTCAATCAGTAGGCAAACTGATTAGGGATTTCAAGTAATAACAAAACTACATGTCTTTTTATCCTCTGAATTCACCTAGACACCATGTCTTAGGATCTTAATTAACAATATTGCCCTTATATGTGTTTGAGTCGTGCTAATTATATGCATTATTTGCGTAGGTAAATCTGAGCCTCTTATGTGCTCCTATGTGTTTCCCATTTACTGCAGTTCTATATGTTCTTTACTTGTCGCTTTAGAATTTACCTTTAAACCTGAGGGTCTTCCTAGTACCTCCCTTTAGGATAGTAGTCCTAACCTCCTTCGGGACTGATAGGATGGGACGGGTAATAGCACGCAATAGAGTTCGTGACCAACACGCGCTTTAATTACCTTCACGGGGTGGGAAATGGTAGAATATGGATATGATGACCGATGCGCTAATACCACGTGTAGCCCCTCTCTGAGGAGTGTCATACCGGGTATTGCATTGATGTGATCCATATTACTTCAAACATAGGACATCCCTTCCTTTAAATGTTAGATTATAACTCATTTTCAAAACTTAGTCGTTTTATAATTGTTTTCCAAACATTTGCTTGCTTAATACTTGAAATTCCCTCTTACTTGAGCCCTTACTTATTATTTTTTTAATTGTGCAAATTTACGAAAAGCTTTTGGCCGGGAACCACACTTGTGGATCTTGAGGGGTGCCTAACACCTTCCCCTTGGGATAATTTCAATCTCTTACCCTATCCCTGGTTAGAAACGTTATTGTAAATGAACACTTTAGGTGCCCTAACGCACCGTTAAAATTGTTAGGTGGCGACTCTCCAAATATGCAAACCCCCTTTCCCAAAAGAAAAGAGTTGCCTCAATCCAAATGTCCTGAACCCGATCTCCGCGAGGAAAGACGGGGGCGCGACAACATGGCGACTCTGCTGGGGATATAGGCTTTTACCATTGCAAATTTTTTCGTGAATTTTTGCCTTTATTTGTTTAAATACTTGCACCCTTTCCTCTTCCCTGCTACGTGCAATTAATTGATTATTCCTTTCAAGTATTTATTTCACAAAACGAAACTAACATGTCTCCTGTTTTCCTTTGTAACCGCTTTAAATCATAACTATTGTATTTACCGCTTTTCCTTAACGTGCAAATACATGACAATTTGTTTTAATGCTTATTATTGCATAATCATGCTCAACATTCATACTCCACTCGTGCCAAATAAAATACTATAGCAACGCTTGATGAGTGATTGCGCTCTTCCTATATTATTACCCCCTAAATTCGGAAAAGTTTATTTGCGGTAAAACTAGTCGATCAGCGGTGCAGTCGACAGTTCCGTGCCTTTCCCCCTTGAGTTGTCCGCTCAAGGGTACCAGTCTAAAACCCCATAGAAACCTTACTCTATTGTATTGATTGCATGCATCATGGTCAAACCTAGTCAAGCTAAAGTGTCGTCCGCACGATAGCTTTTAAGACAACCTTATCCAAAAGTCCACCGGGTTTCCCTAAACCCAAACAGACATCATCACGTTCTGTGCATTTATTTGGAGAACTAAATGCTTCCTGCTAATTATTGATATTAAATAGTCAAGTCTGGTGGGGGTAAGGGCCTAACCTTAGTTGTTTTGCATAAATATGAGGCACGAAGTCCCCAAATTCGGCATGGTCTCCAACATCCACCCAAGACTGTTGATTTGGTGGGAAGACCTACATTCTAGTGACAAAGCTATCTTCAAAAAATGCTTGGGCAACCTACCATCCCTCCTAGAAATTCAGCCTAACAAAATGGTAATAGAGGATGCTGCCTTATACTGGGATTGTGAAAGGTCCATGTTCCGCTTTGGGGACATTGAAATGACGCCTTTGCTGAAGGAACTGAAGGAGGACATCTCGCCAGAGCATACCTGTTGCTGGGACTTAGCGAGCTAGGAAAGTTGTTCGAGGGAAGCAGTAATGTCGAATCTGGGGAAGGCCCTTCTGGGACCAAATAGATAGGAATGTCTTTATTTTCCTGTCAATGTAATGAGGCCAATGGCCATTAGTGACTTTTATTTTTCGTTTATTTAGTGTCGTTTTGGGATTTGTCTATTTCCTTATCAATAAAATGAGGCATTTAGCATCTTAAGTTCTCCAAGTCAACTTGTCGCTAGGCCTACCTCAGGCATAAAGAGGTTCCCAAATTAGGACACGCTTTACATTCCCGCGCTATGTGTTTAAATACTGCAATATCTTTCATAATCCTCACTGACTCGTTACCTTTTGTTTTGTTTTTTTCTTTTCTTTATTGTTCCCCTCCCCAAAGGTTAGTTCGTGCACTCTGGCATCATCAGCTTATCTCACAAGATCCAAGGGCCCTCCACCTACTCCTCATCCTAGTCCTCCTAAAGGCAAGAACAAAGGCAAGAGTAAGATGGAAGAATCTAGCGGCATCAGGAAGGAGAATGTGGTTGAATGGCTAGAGGCCACTGGCGGCCGAGGTATTCAGGTCCTAAATGAGAACATGTTACCATTGGAACAGAAACTGCTGAAATTTCAAGAAGAGCTCGAGTAGGTCCGAAATCTGGCTAACCTGTCATTTTCCCTAAACATCCCAGACGTCAATGTCCCAAACACTCAAAACCGTACACCTCCACAAAATATCCTAAGACAACAGAATCATCCCGCACTTCACCATCACGCCACTCCGCCAAAGAACTAAACTCTCCCAACACAATGCAATACTTGCCACATTTCAAACAACACTCCATTACTTACCCCAGAATCGCAGAACCCCACAAATGACAACTTCCACAATCGCATCTATGTGAAAACCATGACCCATTCCACTCCACCTATCCCATACCCATCCGAGTCTGATGAAAAGGACTTGCTTATCAAGAACCTGACTGAGGAACTAAGGAAGCTGACTAGCCGAGTTCAGGGTGTTGAAGGAACCAAGGGAATCGAAGGGTTGAATTATGAAGACCTATGCATACAACCTGATGTCGAACTGCCCGAGGGGTACAAACCTCCGAAGTTTGAAATGTTTGACGGTACTGGTGATCCGAGGGTCCATCTAAGGACCTATTGTGACAAGATGGTTGGCGTGGGAAAGAATGAAAGGATCCACATGAAACTGTTCATGAGGAGTTTGAAAGGAGATGCGATGTCTTGGTACATCAGCCAAGACCCCAAGAAATGGTCAAACTGGATAGGTATGGCGTCTGACTTTATGGACAGATTTAGATTCAACACAGAGAATGCACCAGACGTGTTCTATATCTAGAATCTGAAGAAGAAACCCATAGAGACCTTTCGTTAGTATGCCACTCGCTGGAGGTCCGAAGCTGCTAAAGTCAGACCTGCTTTAGAAGAGGAGCAGATGAACAAGTTCTTTGTCCGGGACCAGGACCCGCAGTATTATGAACGGCTGATGATGATTGAGAATCACAAATTCTCCGACATTATCAAATTAGGAGAGCGAATCGAAGAAGGTATTAAGAGCGGTATGGTCACGAATTTTGAAGCCTTGCAAGCTACAAATAAGGCTTTACAGTCCGGTGGTGTGTCTAAGAAAAGAGACGTGGGAGCTGTAATGGTTGCACAAAGAGCCAAATCCCCACTCAAATACCAAATCAATCCAGCACCCCCGCTCACATACCAGCCAACCCCGAATTACCAAGCTTCACCACCTTCTTACCAAGCTCCACCGCCTACCTACCAATCTCCACCGCCCACATATCAACCTACTTCACCCAGATACTCACAACACGCTCTTGTTTACCACACTTATAACAATCAGCCATCTCATTACCAATCAGCCCCTACACACCAAAACTTCCCTAGACCTCGTCCCAATTTTGATCGCAGACCTCCAACATAGTACACCGCCATAGCTGAACCCATTGACTGGATGTATGAGAAACTCAAAGTTGCCAGTTACGTCACCCATATCCCTGTTGCCACCCATGAGAACCCTTCTCAGTGGGTCAACCCGAAGAAATCCTATGCATACCATTTCGACATGAAGGGACACAACATCGACGAATGCCGCTCTTTGAAAGACAAGATACAGTCCCTGATTGATAACAAAATCATTATGGAAAAGGAGCCCGCTCCGAACGTCCGCAACAACCCTCTGCCAGACCATAAGGGTGGAGGTATTCATATGATTGAGATAGAAAATGATGGGGATCCCAAGGGGTCAATCGAGTTGATCGCAGAGGGCGATAATCCAAAGAAACCAACAGTCACTCTCAACCCGATCATAGTCCAGATTCAACCATCTGGGGATGCTGAGGTAAATATTTCCATACCTCTTGAGTTTGAAGCAGCTCCACCCGCAAAGACACCAGTACCAATTGAAGTTGAGTTCGTACCTCCAGCAAATGCACCCGCACCATTTGAGGTTGAAGTCTTGCCACCCAAGGTACGTGTTCCATTTGAAGTAAGGATAGCCGCACCAATTCCAGTGGCAATGTCAACCATGCCACCCTTCTATACCGATGATATCCCTTGGGACTATACAGCTGAGGCAAGAAGGAAAGGCAAGGTCAAAACTAAGGAAGCTGTCGCAGCACAGGGTATGACGAGAACTGGTAGGGTCTATACCCCTGAGCACCTGGCCGAATCAAGAAAGCAGGCTGCCAACCGGCCTCCCCTTATTGAAACAGGTTCGGATGACCTTTGGAGGAAAGTACAGGCTAAGGAGTATTCGGTCATCGACCAACTGAACAAGACGCCGGCGCAAATATCCATCCTCTCTTTGTTGCAGAATTTTGAGACGCACCGAAGTGCTCTGTTGAAGGTGTTGAGTGAAGTGTATGTACCAAACAACATCACTAGTGAGGAAATGGCCAACATGGTGAGCCAGGTGTTGAAAAGTCACAAAATCACCTTCCATGAAGACGAGTTACCACCTGAAGGATTGGGGCACAACAAAGCACTGCACATCATCGTGCAATGCAAGGACTATTTCATCACAAGAATCTTGATCGATGGAGGATCCAGTTTTAACATTTGCCCGTTGATAACACTCAAGAAATTGGGTAAAGGTCTGCATGAGATAAAGGATGGAGCAATTAATGTGAAAGCTTTCGATGGATCTCAAAGGTCCACCATTGGTGAGATAAGCCTATGCCTGCAAATGAGACCAACTTGGTTCGAGGTTGACTTCCAAGTGATAGATGTGCCAGCATCCTACAATCTGTTATTGGGACGCCCCTGGATCCATGCTGCTGGGGCCGTAGCATCAACACTCCATCAGGCAGTGAAGTTCAAGTGGAAACACCAAGAGGTGATTATTCATGGTGACGGTAGCAACCCTATTTACAATCGCCAGACTATTCCGGCAATCGAAGGAAGAAGAAATCTGGGTGGAGAAACATATCACTACATTGAACGGGTCAATGCCATCGACAAGGACAAATGGTGGGATAGCAAGATTGGGAGTATATTAAACTGGAATGGGTACGAGCCTGGCAAAGGGCTCGGCAAGAATCTTCAAGGAATCTCCAAACCTATGAAGATCAAAAGCCATGGCACAACTTTCGGTCTGGATATGATTATACTTGGAAAGAGTACAACGACTGGTCGCCACCTTGGCGCGGTCCTTACTACCCACTGGAGCAGCCGATACCGCATCTGGAGCAGACCTTCCAGCAAGCCGACGTTATTTATGGGTCAGACGAGGAGGAAGCACTAGCAGCAATGAAGAATTTGTTTCTGGAGGACGATGATATAGATTGTTGTGTTATTCTCGAGGAGGAGGGGGAGGTAGGCCCTTCCATACAGGCTGTGAGCAGAGGGACATACCTCAAAACTGGACTATCAGGACAACCAAAGCCCGACGAGCCTCGGGGTAGCAAGGCTAAAAAGAGCACTACTTAGTGTTTTATTTACCAAAATGAGTTTTCCTTTCCGTATTTTTCAATTCCTACAATAAGATCCTCAATGTTCAAAACAGTTATTCAATTTATCAAAGCATTTTCTAATTTCTCTTATTTATTGATACTACTTTCTCTCATTACTTTATCTATACAGCATTACTATTACTTGTCTTGATGAACCAATGACCGTGAAATGCAAAGAGACAACGTGACAAACAGACATCGATTCAGATGAAGATGACATACCCGATGAGATCGTCAATTAAGTTGAAAACTTTGAGAACAGACCTAAGTCCAACTTGGACGAGACTGAAATTATCAACCTGGGAGATTCGAAAAACGTCAGGGAAACACGGATCAACATTCATTTGTCACCGTCAGAAAAGAAAGAATACACAGAGTTTCTGAAGGAATATGAGGACATATTCTCCTGGTCGTATGATGACATGACTGGTCTAAGTACATCTAATGTGGCTCACAAACTGCCAACCAATCCAATGTGTCCGCCGGTAAAGCAAAGGCTCAGAAAGTTCAAACACCACATGAGTTTGAAAATCAAGGAAGAAGTTACCAAGCAGATCAACGCCAAGGTTCTCAGGGTAGTTGAGTACCCGACATGGTTAGCCAACATTGTGCCAGTGCCAAAGAAGGATGGGAAGGTCAGAGTCTATGTCGACTACTGGGATCTCAACCGGGCCAGTCCAAAAGACGACTTCCCTTTACCAAATATACACATCCTGATTGACAATTGCGCCAAGCATGAACTACAATCATTCATTGATTGCTTCGCTGGTTATCATCAGATTTGGATGGATGAGGAAGATTCTGAGAAAATGGCTTTCATTACGCCGTGGGTAGTTTACTATTACCATATGATGCCATTCGGCCTGAAGAATGCAGGGGCCACTTACATGAGGGCTATGACCACCATATTCCACGATATGATTCACAAGGATATTGAGGTATATGTGGATGATGTCATTATCAAAATCAAAGAGGGTTGCGGATCACATAGAAGACTTGAGGAAGTTTTTCAATAGGCTGCGAAAATACAATCTGAAGTTGAATCCCGCAAAGTGTGCATTCGGGGTTCCTGTGGGGAAGTTGCTTGGGTTTATTGTGATCCGCCGGGGAATAGAATTGGATCCGTCAAAATTCAAAGCCATTCAAGAACTACCACCGCCAAGAAACAAGAAATATGTGATGAGCTTCTTGGGGAGGCTTAATTACATCAGCCGGTTTATAGCACAGTCTACAGTTATATGTGAGACGATCTTCAAGATTCTGAAGAAAAATGTCGCGAATAAGTGGACCGATGAGTGCCAAAAGGCTTTCGATAGAATCAAGGAATATTTGTCAACACCGCCAGTCTTGGTACCACCTGAACCAGGTAGACCTTTTCTACTCTACCTTGCAGTGTTAGATGGAGATTTCGGATGCGTTCTGGGACAACATGATGAAACGGGGAAAAAAGAGCAAGCCATCTACTATCTCAGCAAGAAGTTCACTTCGTATGAGTCCCGGTATTCTCTATTGGAACGCACCTGCTGCGCTTTGACTTGGGTCGCTCAGAAGCTGAGGCACTACTCTGTGCCTACACAACATATCTCATATCGAGGATGGACCCATTAAAGCACATCTTTCAGAAGCCCATGCCCACTGGAAAGCTAGCCAAATGGAAAATCCTGTTGAGCGAGTTCGACATTATCTATGTGACTCAAAAGGCAGTCAAGGGACAGGCATTGGCAGACCATCTTGTTGAGAATCCTGTGGACAGAGAATACGAACCCCTGAAAACATATTTTCCTGATGAAGAGGTATCATTCGTAGGAGAAGACATTGCAGAACCCTATGACGGTTGGAGGATGTTCTTTGACGGAGCAGCAAACTTCAAGGGGGTCGGTATTGGAGCATTCCTAATATCGGAAACCAGTCAGCTGTATCCGGTATCCGCCAAACTCAGGTTTCCCTACACCAACAGTATGGCAGAGTATGAAGTCTGTATCTTAGGGCTCAACATGGCTATTGACATGAACGTCCAAGAATTGTTAGTGATCAGTGATTCAGACCTATTGATACATCAGGTACAAGGAGAATGGGCGACCAAGAATTCCAAGATACTACCATATCTACATCACGTACAGGACTTGAGAAAGAGGTTCACAAAGATAGAGTTCTGGCACGTCCGCAGAACCCAGAACAAGTTTGCTGATGCATTGGCTACTTTATCCTCAATGATCCAGCATCCGGACAAGAATTTCATTGACCCTATTCCGGTAAAGATCCACGGTCAGCCGTCTTACTGTACGCATGTTGAAGAAGAAGCAGACGGAAATCCTTGGTTTCATGATATCAAGGAGTTCTTGGCAAAAGGAGATTACCCAGAGCTTGCAAATTCCACCCATAAACGCACACTTCGGAGGTTGTCTAACAACTTTTTTAACAACGGAGGAATCATGTATAGGAGGACTCCCGACTTTGGATTATTAAGGTGTTTCGACTCAAAAAAAACATCAAAACTACTGGAGGAAATTCATGCTGGGACCTGCGGTCCACATATGAACGGTCTTGTTCTGGCAAAGAAGATACTCCGAGCTGGTTACTTTTGGATGACTATGGAAACGGACTGCATCCAGTATGTCTGGAAATGCCACCGCTGTCAGATACATGGGGATATGATAAAGGTACCTCCAAATGAGCTCAATGCAACAAGCTCACCATGGTCGTTCGCCGCTTGGGGCATGGACGTTATTGGACCAATCGAGCATGCCGCTTCCAACGGACACAGATTCATCCTGGTAGCGATTGATTATTTATAAATGGGTCGAAGCAGCCTCCTACAAAGCAGTAACTAAGAAAGTTGTGGCCAACTTTGTCCGCGATCGCATTGTTTGTCGGTTCGGAGTTCCACAGTCAATCATCACCGACAGTGGTTCTAATCTCAACAGTGACTTGATGAAAGCTATGTGTGAAACTTTCAAGATCAAACACAAGAACTCCACAGCATACAGACCTCAGATGAATGGAGCCGTAGAAGCCGCTAACAAAAACATCAAAAAGATATTAAGGAAGATGATAGAAAGGCACAAGCAGTGGCATAAAAAGTTATCATTCGCCTTATTGGGATATCGCACCATGGTCCGCACGTCAACCAAGGAAACTCCCTACATGCTGGTTTACGGTATAGAGGTTGTTATTCCTGCCGAAGTTGAAATCCCATCCTTAAGGATCATACAAGAAGCCGAGCTCAGCGATGCAGAATGGGTAAGAAGACGTTATGAGCAACTAGCCCTCATAGACCAAAAGAGAATGAATGCAGTCTGTCATGGTCAATTATATCATAACAGAATGACCAGAGCCTTCAACAAGAAAGTCAAGCTGAGACGACTCACACCAGGGCAGCTGGTGTTAAAGAAAATCTTTCCACATCAAGATGAAGCCAAGGGGAAATTCTCTCCCAACTGGCAGGGCCCGTACATGGTTCACATAGTGTTGACAGGAGGAGCACTTATACTTGCAGAAATGGACGGAGAAATTTGTCCAAAACCAATCAATTCAGATACAGTCAAGCGGTACTACGTATAATCTTTATGATTTCTCGATGATGTAAATTGAATTACGCCTGACCTGATTCCTGTTTAAGAGGGGATACGTAGGCAGCCCTATGGGTTCGGTCACAATTCAATAAAAATTCCATTTTTCCCCATAATTGGAAACTGGGGCAGAATTTTAAGGAGGTCCTTCAAAATTCTGAAACAAGTTTAGCCGATCGCCGTACGAGCAACAGTCAGAAGCATTCACCCATCAAACCGGGGCAGAATTTTGAGGAGGACCCTCAAAATTCCGTAGCAGGAGAGGATGCAATGTCTCGAGCCGTGTCACGGTCGTCGGTTCATCTAAAACTATTTATATTATCTGTTATACTTTTACAAAATCATGCATACTTATTCTTGAAACAGCTTGTTTAGCAAATGCTACCCCAATGATACAGACAGTATCATCAGATTAAGCCGAACGATTCAAGCGAAAGCCAGCGGGGATACGAACTAACCTTCCCCTCTACAAAACTCATGATTTTTCTGTGGATGCAGGTACAAAGAAAAAACACGCAGAGAAGTCTCAATTTTCATCACAATCGCGAACGCCAAAGTTTGATGTCCACACAAAAGACGAACATGTTCAAATTCACAATTCTCAAAACCGTCACACTTGTCGTCGTCTATTATCAATACAAACAACGCCCCGCAGTCACAATACAGTGCCACAATTTATTACCAGCTAAGAATTCCTATCGTCATTTACTTTTCTGCATAAGGCTACCTTTCTGCCTTCTGAGGCTAAACGCTGCCTCCACCTGCACCTACATTCTTTGCATAACGCTACTATTCTACCTTCCGAGACTAAACGTTGTCTCCATCTGCATTCACATTCTTTGCATAAGGCTACCTTTCTGCTTTCCAAGGCTAAACGCTGCCTCCACCTGCACCTACATTCTTTGCATAAGGCTACTATTCTGCCTTCCGAGACTAAACGTTGTCTCCATCTGCATTCACATTCTTTGCATAAGGCTACTATTCTGCCTTCCGAGACTAAACGTTGTCTCCATCTGCATTCGCATTCTTGCATAAGGCTACTATTCTGCCTTCCGAGACTAAAAAATTGTATTCTTGCATAAGGCTACCTTTCTTCCTTCCGAGGTTAAACGCTACCTCCACCTGCATTCGCATAAGGCTACTATTCTGCCTTCCGAGGCTAAACGCTGCCTCCAATTTACTTTTCAAAGTAACCACTACCTCAAACACTATTTACTTCGCTTTCCTTTCGGGCTAAGCTCTGCACCTTTAATTTGCAAGACTAAGCTCTGTCTTGTAAGCATCATATTATTGCATCTTCATGGGCTGAAATATCGCCAACCTATCCAAAGGCGTCATTGTTCGGAGGCACCATCTTCATGGCCCGAGAACACCATGTCATGGCCTGGGGATTTCGTTTATCGCTTTTGCATACCATTATTCAAAGGAATCATGGTTCGGAGGCACCATCCTCATGGCCCAAGAACATAATTTCATGGCCTGCGAATCCTGCACCAAGCAATTCACGGCCCATGACATCATGGTCTGAAGACGTCATCCTTAACCGTCCAAAGACAAGCATTCATGGTTCGACGAGAATTTGCATCATGTTTAAATCATGCACAATATATGCTCGTATTATTTATTTGCAGGTAATCCGGCAAGCAACAGCCATCCTGACAGGAGCGGTCCGCTCCAGTCCTCCCAAACTACCTCGTCGTCCGTTTGTTTGCCTAACCTTGTGCTTTGCGTCCGTTTCTTGTAAAACTCCATCGGTACGCTTCGCCGATGGCTCCTGAACTACATGTGGCATGATTCCTGTAAAACCAGGGATATATAGGCAACTCAGAAACCAGGGTGCGGGCCTAAAACTCTTTAAACCGTTTCAGTCGGTCAAAATTGGCCATCACATCTTTACCCGACAACTCTTTCATCCTTCCCGAGTAAAGAGGGGCAGCTGTTGATACCCAATTTTTCCTCAAATTATTTTCAAACTTGCATATATACCTTCAAAATCGCTTTTTATAATGATTGGTATTTTTCCATAATTTTTCATATTTTTATCAATTTATTTTCCTATTTATGTCGTATTTTATATTCAATAATTATTCATAAATTGTATTATAAATAATTTCAAAATGTTTCCTAGATCAATATATCATTTTTAATCCTATTAGGATCTGATTATTTCACAAATTAGCCAATTTGGCATTATTTAGTTATAATTATAGTAATTTTGCAATTATAGCCTAATTATACATTTTATGCTATTTTAATTCTATAATTAGTCATTTTCATATTTTAATATTATCTAATTACCTTAATTTTCATTTACTTAGCATTAATTTCATTTTATATAATTATTAACTATTTTATTAATCATTTATTTTTATTTTTTACGGGTATTTAACTAATGGCCACTTTTTAATTTCAATTATAACCTAAATTGAACCCAATGCCCCAACCCATCTGATTAACCCAATTAACCCCAGCCCAAACCAACTTACCCGGACAAACCCCGAACCAATCTGAGTCGTTGATCAAATTAAACCAATGGCCCAGATCAGTGTTACCATAATTAAACCTAGACTAACCCCCCTCCCCCGACCCCCTCATTTCACTCGTCTCTCATCTCTCTACTTTCTCTCTCTAGCTCTCTGACTCTCTAGAGACTTCCAGTCTCTTCCCCTGCTCCGATGAGCCCCTTCGTCTTCTCCGGCGACCTCTCCACCGGAGGCCATGGAGTACTCATCCTCAGACCTCCTATGGTCCTTTTACACCGGTGTTTGCTATCTCTAAAGACTTCAAGAGACCTGGGTTAACTCTCCTACCCCCATGGGCATGTGCTCACCATTCTCCGGCCGTTCGAGTAAGATATATGACCTTTGGGGCTTAAACCACTAACATTTTTGAGGTTTTCTTATCTTTCTGGGTTCTCTTTGAAACCCTAATTCTTAAATGCCCCGATTCTTTTAGATCTATGATAGATCTGTGTAGGTTTTGAGCTATTTCGTTGTTTTCCTCAAAAACTCTCTGATTTTCTCTAAAGTGACTCTTTGTTTTCAAAACTCGGGTTTCATGACCCCTTTTCTGAAACGATTTTCCTATGATTTCTTTTAGTGTCATTCTATGATTCCTACTGTGTTTTAGTGATTTATTTAAGTTTCTCTCTCTTGTCTAAGTTGTTGTGTTGAAACCCATAATTTCTAGTCCTAAACCCTAAGTCCCCGATTTTGTCTGTGATAATATTATTTGCATATGTGTCTGTGTTTCATGAGCTTTGTGATTAGCTGATGTTTTACCCTATGTTATTCATCTATGTCTTTGATTTCTCCTACTTTCCCATTTATCTTACTGTTTACCCTATAAGTTCATAAGAATCCCTAATCTCATATGTCTTCACTACTAGGGTTTTCTGACTTCTTGCTTATCATCTACTAATTTCCTTTAATTGATGTTATTCCTATTCGAATCCCTGATTCCCAGGGATTAATGTCCTTCACTGATCTCCTATGGTAATACATTACTGATCTTAACCTAAATTATTTCCTTGCCTTATTTTGTTGAATATGCTATCACACGGATTCTTATGTTGTTTCCTTAATTGGAGAAATGTTGAACTTAGTCTTGATTGTTCTGTACTATTTCTATATGTGCTGAATTTATTCCCTTGTGTGGTATTTTCCTTTGATCAGTGTTGATTGCCCATTGTTAGGACCTCACTCGAGGATCCCCTTGTTGATTTCCCAATTTTAAATTATCCCCTGCTTCATTCTCGTACCTAATATTGCTGTCAAATTAATACACATATAATTTCCTTAAATAAGTCTGAACCTGGTCTTACTTATGTGCCATATACTGCCCTATGCTTGTACCAGCAGTTTATATGATTTCCTTTCCTTATATATGTTTGTATCCGTTTGAATATTGACTCCTTAATTAAAGGGAGTACTGATATTAATGTGATTATAATTGGTGTGCACTTCCATAATTTGTTGAACTGTTATTTGTTACCTTATTTGCCACATATCTTTCAAACTATATATACACACTACTCTTTCATTGAGCAGGACAGACACACATGAACATATACATTGTTCAAACTCTCTCTTGCTCACACACACACTTCTTCTCTTGATTTCTTGCTTACTACTAGTGGGCTAAAAGCCAAGACTAGTTAACATACTTGCTTACTCTTCATTCTATACCTGCTATCCTTCCAACTGGTATGTCTCCAATTTATGTTTAAGCTTCAAAATAATATGTTTCTTTGGGTATTTCAATTTATACTATTCTTAATCTGCTTCTACTTATGGTTCTGTTGTCCTATTTGCAACTAGTTGGTATACTCTGTTGTCTCTAGTTATCAGTATCTTTCTCCTTAGCCTCAGCATATGCACGGCCTCTTTCATGTTTCAATGTAATTTTGCTTATGTCTTCTGTCATCCCTAGTATACTACAGTTGCACTATGTGTCACCTAGTCTCCATGTAATCTTGAACACATGACCTTTTCTGAACCTATGTGTAATTATGTGTATTGCATCTTGCTATCTCCCCCAGTACCCCTCAATCTGATTTTGTTTAATCCCTTGGCATGAACCTTTTGTGGAAAACTATGTATGTCTGAGCTTTGTACAGGATGTGATACTCTGGTATCCTAACTTGTTTTCTATATATCCCCATTCCATGTTCCCTTGTCTATATTGTCTCTATGCACTATGTGTTGTTTAATGTTGGTTGATTGATTCTGAAACTATTTTCCCAAACTACTCACTTACTATCTTGCAAACTATTTCAAATAAACTATTCTTTAGAAAGGTTCTCTTAACTCAACTCTTTTCCAAATCATCTCTTGCACTTCATTTTATTCTTAGACCATAGGTTCTGCCCCCTCAGTGTGAGCACTGCTTTGGGACCCCTGAGCTCCCTCTGAACTCTGACACACTGAGGCTGGCATTTCCACACTGCACATGCCCAATTCTAGGTTACTAAATCTGGGTGTGAGCATTGCCCGGGAGCCCTTGAGGTCCTTAGGGAACTTTGACACACCCGGATTATGAAAGGATGTGAAGTACCATATGGCATGAGGTTTGGAACACTTGGGCCTATCTGTAGGCTCCCTATAGAATAGCTTCTTATTTTCCGTTTCAGTTATGTAATTTATTCATTGGCCTGTAATAAGTTGTAAACAACTCTTGGGGATGGATAGTAAAAAGGGAAAAAGGGATAACTATGCATGCCATAGATATAGATGGGTAGAATCCATGCCTTTAGGTTTACCTTCCTTATGTGTGCAATAGAAGTCATGTTAGGTTTACATTCCTAATGTATGCATTAGAAATCATGCTTTTAGGATTTCATGAACCTGTTTTCAGCACTGTTATGCCACTACTTGTTCAGTAATAACAATAAAATGATGCCATGTGATTATGTTCATGCATTCTAAATCTGAATCCTGACTCAAATAAGTATTAACAAATATGTACTTTACCATGTTTCACATAGAAATCATTTCTTAGGTGAATAATTAATGAACTTGTCACTTTTGCATACCATGTCAAGCATGCACTAGATACCATGTCCTTAAGGCTGTCATGTCTACTGCTTTAACGTACAGCATGCCTCTAATTTATGCTCATGCCTATCACTTAGAACTCCTGCTCTTAGGATAATAAAATCAACATAAAATTGTTACTCCTACGCATTCAAAATCATGTCTCAATCATCCTGCATTTATATATGCATATTAGATACCATGCTCTAGGGTTTCATTTGCAATTTATAAGCTTCTCTTAAGTTTAAACTGTTGATTTATAAAAGATATAAAAATAGTCTTACATTACGTTCATCATGTCTGCTTATAATAGAAATCGGTAATTGACTTTGCATTCTCAGATTTACATAACCTAGAACATCATGTGTTAGGTAACAATCTGCAACGAATTCTCTAATAATTCTGATACATTTTCCCTCGCCTAGGCAAACCTTAGGGGATTAAATTTCTAAAACTGGAAGTTTGTCTCTCTTGTGTGTATTGCTTAATGCTAATAGGTTCTTTCAATCAGTAGGCAAACTGATTAGGGATTTCAAGTAATAACAAAACTACATGTTTGTTTATCCTCTAAATTCACCTAGACACCATGTCTTAGGATCTTAATTAACAATATTGCCCTTATATGTGTTTGAGTCGTGCTAATTATATGGATTATTTGCGGAGGTAAATCTGAACCTCTTATGTGCTCCTATGTGTTTCCCATTTACTGCAGTCTTATATGTTCTTTACTTGTCGCTTTAGAATTTTACCTTTAAACCTGAGGGTCTACCTAGTACCTCCATTTAGGATAGTAGTCCTAACCTCCTCCGGGACTGATAGGATGGGACAGGTAATAGCACGCAATAGAGTTCGTGACCAACATGCGCTTTAATTACCTTCACGGGGTGGGAAAGGGTAGAATATGGATATGATGATCGATGCACTAATACCACGTGTAGCCCCTCTCTGAGGAGTGTCATACCGGGTATTTCATTGATGTGATCCATATTACTTCAAACCTAGGACATCCCTTCCTTTAAATGTTAGATTATAACTCCTTTTCAAAACTTAGTCGTTTTATAATTGTTTTCCAAACACTTGCTTGCTTAATACTTAAAATCCCATCTTACTTGAGCCCTTACTTGTTATTTGTTTAACTGTGCAAATTCACGAAAACCATTTGGCCGGGAACCACACTTGTGGATCCTGAGGGGTGCCTAACACCTTCCCCTTGGGATAATTTCAAGCCCTTACCCTATCTCTGGTTAGTAACGTAATTGTAAATGAACCCTTTAGGTTCCCTAACGCACCGCTAAAATCGTTAGGTGGCGACTCTCCAAATATGCAAACCCTCTTTCCCAAAAGGAAAGAGTTGCCTCAATCCAAATGTCCTAAACCCGATCTCCGCGAGGAAAGAGGGGGGCGCGACAACGATGATACACCTTCTTCATAGTGGGACCAAGGGACTGGTGGTGAAGATGGATGATAAAACTAATCACCACTTTTGGTCCAACTTCTTTTTTGTAAGGACGGAGCATGTAGTGTCGAATCCTAGCGGGTTTCCCAAGCAATGGAACTATGCTCGTAAGTGTTTCTCCCTAATGACTGTTCGTTGTTCCTTTTCGGTGATCTAATCATTTTTTATTTATTTTGTGCAATCAAGGAACCTCCTTCGCTAGTTGCCAACATCCGCGACTGGGTGAGCCATGTTTTGCCCCGTACGACAGGAATTCGTGAGTGGTCGTCGTTCAATGAGAGATTTGGACGCTGACCTTCGAACGGTGAGTTATTTCATCTTACCCTTAATAATTTTACTCTTCGTTCCGTCCTTTCTTCCCTCCTATATTTTGGCTTAACTCCCTTTTGTTGGTAGGTCGGAAGGGCGAGAGCTCCTATTCCCGCACTCCGTCAGTCGAGTGCTTCAATCAGACCTGTACCGACGGTGGCTGCAAGTGAGCGTGCTCAGGCTGCTGCTAGTTCGCATACTCCGGCCTCTCGTAGACTCAACCGTCAAGATATTTCTCCCCTTGTGGAGGTTCCAGCTTCCACAATTTTACATTTGTTGGATGAGTCATGGCAGGGCGAAGACGAAGAGGCTTCATTAAAAAGGCGAAGGATAATGGCTAACGGGTCGACCAGATACGAGGGGCCTTCAAGGGGAGGACCCGAGGTTGCCGTATCCGAACCGGGTGGCGATACTGATTTAGGCATGGAGAAAATGCCCCTTTCGGCCGTGGAGGTGGTTTCCTTGGAAGAAAGGCAGGGTTCAGGGGCGGTTGCTGTCATTTTGAGGGATGATCCATCGACTTCACAGCGGAAGATGTCCCCTCTTTGGCCGGAGAGAGGGCGAAGGGAGTGATTATAGACGATATTCGGCTCTAACATTGACCCTGAGGATGTGAGGATGTTTGAGGAAGGGTTCACCCATGTTGAGGCAAGAATGAATGGTTCTTCTTGCTAGATCGAAATTCCTTCGGACTGTGATATGTTGGAGGATACGGTGAGTTTGGTGCCCTACTTCGCCCCTCTTTGCTCTGCCTCCGAAAATAGGGGCCTTCGGGAGCTCAGAGATGCCGACATGTCACGGGGCATAACTAGGATGGCTTTGAGGGTGAGTTCTTTACTGTTTTCCTCGTTTGCGCCTTCCGGTTTTGCTGATCTGACCCCTTTATTTTTTTTAGACTTTTATCCTGGTGATCGAGAGCGCCCGTCGGGAAGAGAAACAGACTGTCATTTCCAGGAAATAGTTTCGCAGTACCGTCGGTATCGTGACAACTGTCGTGAGATGCATGCGCGGTTCAGAGCGGGCGGCAATTTCCAATCCCTTAGAGAGGAGTTGGACCGGAAGGACGAGGATCTGATGTGATCTATTGGCAGATGTAGCGAACTTGAGAGGTTTCTTAAAGACAAATAAAAGGATCTCGAGGTGGGCAAGGGAGTCGTGGCTGAGTGTATCGATCTTCAGGCAAAGGTGGTGACCCTGAGGGCCGAGCTTGAGCAAAGTGCAATTAGAGTTGTCGGCCTAAGCGTCGAGTTGGCGGAGAATGTGGTTGAGTTGGAAGAAAAGGTGACTGATTTGGAGGGGGTTGAGGGGGACCGAGCAGCGCCCTTGCAAGGGCAGCGGCATTAGAGGACTCTATCCGCATCCTCAGGTCTAAGCGAGCAACTGAGATAGAAACAGCCGCACTAAGGGAGGTGCGGATCAATGAGCAAATTGGTGGGCTTGAGAGAGATGTCTCAAACCTGGGCGATCAAGTTATTGCTCTCGAGACTGAGATGGCGCGATTGTTGGCTCAGGCTCCTTCTCTTGTATCTGCCTCTCTTGACGTTCCTCACCATTTATACGAGATGTGGATCCATGTCGAGGCTCAACAGGATATATTTAAGGGTTTGCTGATGGCGGGGAGTGTTTTAGAGGCCGTTTTCGAAGATGCTCATGCTAAAGCACGTGAAGCCCAGCTCGCCTGCAGCTATAATCCTACGACACCGGAGACTGATGAAGATGAAGAGGTTGAAGAGGGGCTTGTGTTCGATGATGAATATGTTGATGGAGAGGGCGACGGTGGAGGTGACGTTGCTGGACCAAGCGCAGAAAGAGGTGACAGCGTGGGTGGAGATAATGTAGCGTGAAGCTTTTGCACTTAGTTTTTTTTATTCTTCTCTTTGTTGTTTTTTTTGGGGGGGGGGGGGGGGGCCCGGGGGGGGGGTGCCCTTTTGGCCCTTTGTAAGATGTTTATTTTACTTGGAATGGAACGGCTGATTTTTTTTTACTGAACGTCTTTGGCCCCTCTCTTGTTTTTGGAATGTTTTTCTTTGCAAAAGTCCCTGACTTTCAGTTAGTTGAATGTGAGTTTATTCGAGCGAGATCAAATGCGGACTTTGTAATATACTCGAGCGAGGTCGAATATAAGTTAATTCGACGAGGTCGAACGTAAGTCGATTCGAACAATGTCGAATGCGGACTTTGTAGATATACTCGAGCGAGGTCGAATATAAGTTAATTCGAACGTAAGTCGATTCGAACGATGTCAAATTTAACTTGTTGTTAACTCGAGAGAGGTCGAGTTAACTCTCTTAATTGACGACGGGCGGGGGCCACATGGTTGTGCATTCGAACGAGGTCGAATGTAACTCGTAGTCAATTCGAGCAGGTCGAATTTAACTTGTTATTAACTCGAGCGAGGTCGTAGTTAACTCTCGTAATTGATAATGGTCGGAGGGCACATGGGAGTGAATTCTAACGAGGTCGAATGTAACACGTAGTCAATTCGAGCGAGGTCGAATTTAACTTGTTGTTAACTCGAGCGAGGTCGAAGTTAACTCTATTAATTGATGATGGTCGGGGGCCACATGGGCATGAATTCGAACGAGGTCGAATGTAAACCGTAGTCAATTCGAGTGAGGTCGAATTTAACTTGTTAACTCGAGCGAGGTCAAAATTAACATGTTCAATTGACGCAACGTCGCTTTGTTGAAAACGTGGGCGAGCTTCACGCACTTATGCTTTGCCTGCATATATTGGAGAGATTTGCATGTTTTCCGGGCTGGCAACCCAGTCTCAGTTTATATGGTCTATTTGCGTCTTCGGACTTTTTATTTATGATGTTAAGTATCGATTTAATGGGGGATTTTGCTTGCTTGTTTCCTGATGGGCGATACGGCGTGGATAGTATTCTTGTGCTATGCTACTTCTTGGAGGATTTGGCGACCTCTTTCTTGAAGAGTTGGAGTCCGTTGTCGCAACTGATCTTCCCTTTTTTTTATACGACGGAGGTTGTTTCCCATTCGAGTATCTGGCACGCCCCTGCTTCTATGCCGCCCAGAAAAATAGTAAGTTAAAACCAAACGAAATCGTTCATTACCTCGACTTGATCAGTTCCCTTCTCCGGTTATGCTTTTAGTCGCTGCTACCAGTTTGGCAAGGTCGTCTGCTTCAGCATTCTGTGCTCAAGGGGTTTGATCGAGCTGGCATTCATCGAACTCGGGTAATATCTTATAGATCTTCAGCCTAGTGTTACTGCAGTCTCTGTTCCTTGATTTGGGAAGTCCCAGCGACTTGATCGACACCGTGCTGAGAGTCGCGTCGTAGGACAACTCATTTTGCTCCGTATTCGAGCGCTAGATTTATATCCAAGCTCGACCTCGTGCTCAGCTTTGTCATTGGTCAAATCTAGGCATCTTGCGGACTGGCAACTTACTTCGCCCATTGGAATCTCGAGCTCGAGTCCCAGTCCAATCCAGTCCCTGGTGCACAAAAACAAAGGAAACATGAGACATGCCATACACATACACGCAAGACAAGTTTATCATTTCAAAGAATTACACAACAACCTATCAACCCTCTCTAAGAGAAAGAGCAGCATGTATAAAATATATACGGGTGTCTAGCATTAATATGACAATCGAATTGGGAACGTGCTCAGCACGTAATAGCCTATCCTACACTAACAATTTACACTCACGACATACCAAAACCACTACTGCAGAAAAATATAGTTTTCGTATTGATATCAAGCATAATTTCACTTTCTTGTTTTTACAAAATTTTCACAAGTCACGACTTCATCCCATTAACATAACCGACATGCCTTACAGCATCATGCAGTAGCACTATAATCCACTAAGAACTCGTAGAACATTTCGTACGTACATGCAAAGATCTAATCTTGATTGGTCTGGCCATTTCAAGAGCTTGCCTACGAATTTCTCAGGTTTTGTATTTGTAACAATAGGATGACGCCACAATAAACAGAAAATGGAACTAGACTTGAATTTAGATTTAGAGGAAACTAAAATTTTAACTAGAAAATCCCCGCAGATGGCGCCAAATTTTTTGACCAAAAAGTTTCATGTCTTTTTGTTAAACTAATTGAATAAGAAGATAATGGATAAATTCTAGCTAAAGATCTCCACATTTGAAATAGACAACGAAAATGTAAAAGTATAGTAGAATATAAATATCAGTCATAGTCATGTTCGAATTCTATAGTGTGAGAAAAAGATTATGTGTTGAATAACGCCGAATGGCAACAAAATATACATAAAGGAAAAGATTCACCCGATCCCGAGTAAGGCGGATCTACATTGTTTGATAAAGTTGACTGACAGATGAATACAAGAATCCTAGATCCTTTCTCCTTTTACCGGAGAGAATAAAGTGATAGACCATCTTCTTTCTCAAAGAGGAGTCTCCATATTTTTTCTAGAGCTAGCTACACTTCTTGGAAGTCCTCTTTTCCTACTTATATAGGACATTTCGCTTACCCAGCGGTCCTAATTAGAGCACTAAAGTTTTGAGGATATCCTGTGAAATATTCCTCCAAAGCATCTAACGGCTAAACTAGTCGTTTGAGCCGATCCGAGTGCCCGACCTCGTCCATAGCCGCGCTACTTGCCTGTATACTACTTCCCGTGCATAACTTCGGCTTGATTGACTCTTGGTCGTCCTTCCTTAAATGGAATTCCTTTGATTAGATTTGACCCATACATTAGTCCCCTCAAACTCTCATTTCTAAATAATAGAAAAGAAATAATAACTACAATTGTATTTGTACGTATAAAATTAAAATTCTGAATTATTTGTATGCGCGTACATGTGTATACACACGGAGCTAGCGTTGAGAACTAGAAATAAAAAATAGGAAGAGGTATAATTTTGTTGGACTAAGACATCATTCTCTCTCTCTTTACTTGATGGATTTTTTGGCAAACATATCTTTCCATAACTGGAAATTATAATTCAATTCATTGAAGAAAGAGGTAGTTTACTTCATTGCTTTTTCTACACCAAGAAAATAAATGCAGAATATTCTTTTTTCCCTAAAGTGTGAGCATAGTAATTCATTTAATTAGAAAATACAGTTATTAGCAATCTTGAAGAACGGTGGCAGAGATATATGCTGCACACGTTGTGTTGGGCAAAAGATTGCATGACCTAACGAATGATATGCTAAATTTTTGTTTTTATTTTGCCAAAAAATATAAATCAAACCCATACAAATATTTTTATTTTACATATTCTTATAATGATAGTATCCGACTAACTTGAGTATATTTAGTTAGTCTACCTTGTACTGTTTTCTACTAAAATTTGAACTTTTATTCCAAAAATTATTACTTACTCGATGGCTCAAAACCTAGCAAATTTATATTCTCCTCCTTGTTTGGTTTACAAGTTAAATGTATACGTACTTAACTAAAGTGCTTGTTTTAAATTAAAAATTTAGTCACAATCAATGTTCATAAATTTATCATAGTCAATTAATAAAAAGTATGTATGTATGTATGTATAAAATTGAATTTGAATTAAAGGAAGATTTTGAATTTATAGATAAAGTTTTTAGAATTATATGTTTGTATGTATGTATGTATATATGTATGTATGTATGTTTATATATGTATGTATGAAATTGAATTTGAATTAAAGGAAGATTTTGTATTTATAGACACAGTTTTTAGAATTAAAATAAAGTATAAATTTATCTTTTGTTATCAAGTTATCACTTAATTCGGTTAATGATTATATACTATCATGTTAGAAACTTTTGTTAATTTTTCTAATTATTTAAAATTTACTTCGCCTCTGGAAAAAAAAAACGAAAAACTACTCCATATAATTTTAAAACTCTTTCACATCTAAATTCTATAATTATAGTTCTTTAAAATACTATAGCTAGATTTGAATAAAGCGGTCTTTAAAAAAAATGTAATATATAGGGTACACGTCGTTGTTTATCCAGATAACAAAAGAGTTTAAAAAAAAGAATAAAAGTATACTTACATATATAATGAAGTAAACCTACATGGTGTAGGAAGAAATATTACAAAAATCAGACAACATTGAAAAAGATATTTTTTTTTTTCTTTTTGAAGAGTGTATGTTTGAAGAGTCGATTTGTATAAGTAAACATCAAACAAATAACAAAATTTTGTCTATATAATTGCTATTATTAATTTTCATTTAACACCTTCTAGGAATTGAAGAGTTTTTCTGAAACCTCTTCATTTAGCTGCAGTCAGGTCAATATTGATATATTTATTTTTCATTGATGAATATTAGTTTTGAATCATCATATTATGTGAAAGATTTTTTGCTCGAGTTTCAACAAGAGGGATATTGATTTCTAATCGATAATTTCTATATCAATTTTCAAGAGTATATTTAAAAATATTTGGTATGACGTGAAATATTATTTAAAAATCTAAGCAAATTATTTCGAGATGGGATTATTTTTTAAAATATGACATACTTTTAAAAACAAAAGGATAAGGTATTTTTGAAATTTTAGTAGAGAGTTTTTTTAATTATTATAATAGAAGTCATATCATGGATAAAATCAAGTAATCGAAATCTTATGAAATATTTACATAAATACCCGATCAGATTTATTATTTACTTTTATAGTTGATATACCGGCAACACACGATTATACACATATTATAAATGAATTATATATAAATTATATATTCTTCAATCTTTTAATTTAAGTGGTTGGGTGAGCACCTATTTAGGCTGATTAGATAAAGCGAAAAGAAAAATATGAAAGAATCAACTAAAGACTAAAAAATAGAAGAAAAAAAAGATTTCTTATATAGACTTTTCTATTAAAACTCAACCTTTTACAGAAAAATAAATTATTTTTTTGTAACAAAAGAAGGAAAGATATAAAAAATAAGATAAAAGAAAATAAATATAGAAAAAAATATATGAAAAATCTAATAACCAGAAATAAAATTTGGAAACCGATCTCAACAATTTCAAATATTTTTTTCAACTCAAATACATAAATTATAAGATAAGGATATCTTAGAATATTTTTTTAATTTACATTGTGTTTTGTTTTACAAAAATTACTATCACTAACAAACTGATATGATATTCGAATCTGAATTTAAATGCAGTTTGAGTAGTTTGCATTGACATTAAGCCAAGTATGATGCCGAGAAAATATTACTTGGCAACTTTAAGACAATATATGCAATATTATATAATAACAATCAATTAATTAACATTTAATGATCCAAAGAACAAAACTTTTGTATATACTAGGTATTCAAAATTCAGAATTTGTGTCTAAATACATCGTTAAACATAAGATAGAGTCATATTGAAATAAAGTTTACCGGTTAAAGCATCATTTAAATTTTTCGATAGCCGGTTAAAGTGAATTTTAAATTAATAATATCTTCACTTGCATCACTATAAAGATAATCATTATTGAAATATATATATATATAAAGTTTTAGAAATTGAAATTTCATAATAGAAATATTTTTAGAAAGATAATAGCATCCCAAATAAGAGTTCAAGTCGTAGTAAAAGAGTCATGTCGTAACTAAAGAGTCGTTCATATTGTGTCAACCTTTGTGCTTTGCCATAAATATAAGTTATTGTTTCGCTTCATGATTATTTTTAGGTTCCAATCACACCAATAAGAATGATGCGCAAATTTTTTTTTATCACTACGACATTTGAGCAAATTTAGTCTCTTTTTACGTAGTGTTTCTTAATTAATAGCGAATGATTATCTATAATTATCTAGAAGATTTAAATTTTAAAGTTATTTACATATAATTCAAATAACTCATATTTAACATGGCTAGTGTCAAATATCAAAATTGAGTCATATTGGAAAAAAAATTCACTGGCTAAATTATTTAAATTTTTTGATAGCCTGAGTTTTGAATTAAGTATAAGATTTTCACTTACATTATTATAGAAATAATTATTATTTAAAAGTAAAGTTTTGAAAACTGAAATTTTAAAATAGAAATATTTTTTGAAAGTTATCAACACACCAAATAAGAGTTCAAGTAGTAGTAAAGAGTCAAATCGTACCCAAGGAGTCCTTTATAGTATTAACCTTTGATTGTTTTTCCATAATATGAGTTATTATTTTGCTTCCTGACTATTTTTAGGATCCAATGACACCCGCGAGAATGATACCAAAAAAGAAATAGAATTATAACTAGAAAATTTGAGAAATGACTAATTTTTTTTATGTAATTTTTCTTAATTAATATTCAATAATTATCTATATTTATTGAGACATTTAAATTTTAAAATTATATAACAGAATCCAAATAACTCATATATTTGACGTGATTAGCGTCCGGCGCAAGTACTAATGTTAGTAATGTATTTAAAGATACATGTATGACAACGTAAATCCTACTCAGAAGGTGAATAGGACCCATGACCCAAAAATAATCAAGATTAGTTTACCTTTGATCAACTGCCTGTGTTCTGACACGTAATTCCTTTGACTCCGTAATCTCAAAGGAACCTATTACCGGAAAGAAACAAAAACCTTTCATCATGTGTTATTACCGTATTGTTTAAAGCGAATCTTGTCTGAATCAAGAAAAGTAGAGGTCACAAATATCAACTACACCAGCTGTTACTTCATTCTTAGTCCTCTCCAAAAATTGCAATTTTTAATATGGACATTAATTAAATCAAATGGGGTATTAACTTTTAAAGGCTATTTAAAGAAAGCTTAAGGAATATATTTAGTACCCGACAATCCCAAGAATCGGTCCTTTTAAACCAGGAACTGGTCATGTGAAAGTAGTATCAACTTTACCAGGTACTCTTTCAACTTTTAGCCTGTGTTTGTTGAGTATTTCCTTTCTTGAATATCTATGAATCTTGATGAACCTTATTAGAAATAAATCATCAAGATTCATATTTTTCTTTTCTTTTTTTCTCAATTTGGGTTTGGTTTTTCTTGTTCAGTAGATCATAAAAGGTAAATTTAATCTGTTTTTCAGCTGACAAAGTTTTTTTTTTATGGCTTTTTTAATTCTGCAGCTAATGCATGTCTGATAAATCTTGCTTCCTTATTTTTCTTCGGTATTGCAGGTATATATTAGCTTCTTCTCCAGTATAAAAGCATAAATTCTGGTTAAAGATTCAAACTTTATGGATTTTAGGAGCTAAATGTTGGTGGTGAAAAATCTCAACTTTACCAATTTTGGTTCTTGGAAAACCTTCAGGGGTTTATGGAATTAGTTAGTGCCTGCTGAATTTTTGTGAATGAAAAAGCTGATACTTATTTTTCTTATATCAGTATTGTTGGCATAAATCTCTTTAGCTTAAAAATGTCATTGTTTCTTGAAAAGAGCATGCTAGCATCCAGGTTTCTATCTTGTTTAATAGCCATTTCGGTTTTCGTTTTGGTAGTTTCTTCATTATCCCTTCTTCAATTTGCTGACAATTCTCTCATACCAAGATCAGTGTTTAGGTTAATTCTTGTTAATAGTACTTCCCTTTACTCGACCTCGAGTGTCACAAGTGGTGAATCCAAAACCCCTTTCTTGACCTCTGAAACTTCTTCTGAACAAAGCTTGAAAAGCCAAGAGGTAGCGTGTCAAACATCCAGTTCCAGCAACAGTTCAGCTGGAGTAGGAGTTAATAAAGCTTGTGACGCGAAACAAGCTCTTCTTAGGGTGTATATGTATGACTTACCCCCTGAATTTCACTTTGGGCTATTAGGTTGGAAAGGAATTGGGAATGAAATTTGGCCTAATGTTGGTATACAGGATCAAGTACCCTCATACCCTGGCGGCTTAAATTTACAGCATAGCATCGAATATTGGCTTACACTTGACCTTCTATCGTCGAATATACCAAATATTACTAGACCATGCACTGCTATTAGAGTTCAGAATTCAAGTGAAGCCGATGTGATTTTTGTGCCTTTTTTTTCGTCTTTGAGTTACAATCGGCATTCTAAGCCTCATGGGAAGGAGAAGGTAAGTTTAAATAGAATACTACAGGATAGAGTGGTGGAGTATTTAAGAAGTAGAGATGAGTGGAAGTTAAAGGGTGGGGCGGATCATCTGATTGTCGCTCACCATCCCAATAGCATGTTGGTTGCAAGAAAGAAGTTGGGCTCGGCCATGTTTGTCCTTGCAGATTTTGGTAGGTACCGAGCTGAAACAGCAAACATTGAAAAGGATGTGATTGCTCCTTACAAACATATGGTCAGGACATTAGATGCTGAGAACTCGCCCTCTTTTAGACAGCGTGATATATTGGTTTATTTCCAGGGGGCAATTTATAGGAAAGATGTAAGTTGCATATCTTCTTTTGCCTGCATTTTATATTGTCGCTTGTGTTGCTACTTTCAGGAAAGATAAAGTTAATCTATATCTAACTATAACATAGCCTGCATTTAGTCGGTGCACCCCAATCTACTTACCAGCAGCGAAATTTGAGTACTATTGCCAGATAAAATTTCTACATATCCTCTTATTAATTATGTTAAAACCTTCGCTGGAAATTACGAAATCAATTTGAAAGAATAAAGTAGCAGCAGCTTTTCATTTCAACCCTTTGTCGTCCATGAATCGCCTATGCTACTTAAATTGTTCATGGTTCACAAATAGCATGCACCATAATATTCTCTTGCCTGGTACCTCCAGGCAATGGCCGTTTCTATGTTGTAATATTGGAATGGTTGAGTACGTACAGCATTTAACAGAGGAACTGAAACTATTTCTTTCTTTCTATCGCTCAAGCATAACAAATTTCTCTTTTACTCCATTTTTGTTGACCTTTATTAATATGATGATAACTACACCTACCCTACCACCAACCCCTTCTCCCGGAGTCAATGTTGGGCGTTCCCCACTTTACTCTCCTGGTTCTCTTTTATCCAAATATGATAGATTATTAAGATTTGAATATCGTGTTTGGAATTTGGAAGATGTCATGGATTTAATTGTTTTAATAGTTTCAGGACATTGTAGATCTAATTTAGTTCTAAGGTTAACAAAGAAATTCTAGAAGAATCCCATCATAAGCTGTTGTTACAGTCAGTAGCTCCTCAAGAAAGAAGGGAGATAGGAACAGATGAAGCCAAACAGAAAAATGAAGTTATTTATTATGATTTTGAGATGTCACTTAAGTAACAAAACTGTGATTTTCTTGTTTCCGTCATTTTCAAGCTTGATTGTTATGCTGTTGACCTGAAGTACATGATCTCATTTCTTTCCTTATATAATACCAGGGTGGAACAATCCGTCAAGAATTATACTACCTTCTCAAGGATGAAAAAGGTGTACGCTTCACCTTTGGGAGCATCAGATCAAACGGCGTCAGGGAGGCTGGACGAGGAATGGCCTCTTCAAAATTCTGCCTGAATATTGCTGGAGACACTCCCTCTTCCAATCGCCTATTTGATGCCATTGCTAGTCACTGTGTTCCTGTAATAATTAGTGATGACATTGAGCTACCATTTGAAGATGTTATCGATTATTCCAAGTTCTGCATTTTTGTCCGTTCTTCAGATGCTGTAAAGAAGGGTTATCTTCTGAACTTTCTTAGAGGAATCAAGGAGGATCAATGGACCAAAATGTGGAAAAGGCTAAAGGATCTCACCAAGCATTTTGAGTACCAATATCCATCCCAACCTAATGATGCAGTGGATATGATTTGGCAGGCAACTTCAAGAAAGTTGTCATTTATACAACTGAGGGCTCATCGCAACAACAGATACTGTAGTTCATAGCTGTTCCTTAAGGACCGCTAGTTCTATTAGGAGATCAGCTACGAGGTCAGGCTCGATTCCTTAAGTAGCACTTGCACTATGAAAATATTTAACTGTTTCGTTGCCATTCTTAACAACTCCTTGTATATTATTTTCATTATGAAGATACAAGTTTATGGCTCTTGGATTATTCTCCGGCAGAGATGTTTTATTTACAACCAGAATATTACCATTGATGTAAATGGAAATTAACTCAAATGCAGAGTGATGCTTTGTCAAGAGAGAAAAAAGGAAACCAACAACAGACAGTCTTGACAATATGTTACTATCATAAGCATATGAGTGAGATGAAGTAAATTGCGCAGTAGACAAAGGTTCAGAAAATTCAATGTTTCATCAAGCATGCAAGAATGGCTGATGTTTGAAATTAACTATTATAATCATGGATATATTTTTCTGTTTTGCACTTGTTCTAGTTTTACATAGCATATGAAGTTTCTGCATGCACAAGAGGTGATGATGAGTTTAACCAACCTATATAGTTGAAGATAACATTGGCTTGTTCATGAAAGCAAGATTGAAAATCCTAATCTATTTGACTGTGGTTCTAGCTTTACAAGAAATATGAGGTTCTGCATTATTTCATCTTCTGCTTGAATAAAAACTGATATTCAAACAAAAAACAATGATAAGTTTAACAAAACCTATGTAGTGTAAGATAACATTCTGTTGTGTATGACAATGAGCATGACAAACCTAATCTATTTGACTATGGTTCTTGTTTTACATAACATATGAAGCTGCTGGCTGCCCTCTTTCATCGTCTGCTTTCAAATAGTGACTTATACTCAAACAAAATGTTCTGAGGTATGCAGAAATTCCCACCATTCTAAAGTTTCTCTTAGAAAAATGAAAAAAGAAGGCAGCCATTTCCTTCTTTGCTCTTGAGTATTGTTATTGTTTCATCCTTGCATACTCTACGAAGATCGTCAGCACCTATTGTGGATGGGGTCTGATCCTTTTTTCACACTTCTTTTGCTAGGTTGATTTGGATCAAACGTTATTGCAGGGGCAGGCGCTATATTCAGCTGTGTGTGTAGATCCTGCATGTCAACAGCCTTTAGAATCCGAGAACTTGTGAGAAAAAACAACTTGCTATCTCCCCATCTGAGAGCAATATCTATACTTGCCAGAGCAGAAACCATGTTTGGTTGAATATTTAAGAACCCAATACAAAGAATTAGAACCATCACCTTACAGGAAGAAGAGCACATATTTCTTGACTTAAAGAGGAGTAGAAGAGAGAATAAGTGCTTTGTCTGTGGCTATACTGAGTCTTGCATAATATCTTCCTAAGGAATTTATATTATAAACTTGTGTGTCTGTCATCTTTAATGGGATTTGCAAAACTAAAGCAGGGAGGGACCCAGGGCAAATATCTTAAGAAGTTCAAGATTCACTTCAATCATGAGCCTGCTATAATATAAGGCTGTTTCAGAAGACACTGACAGGTTTGAATAGAAAGTTAAAATTGGAACCATTCTTGGGAAGACAAGAATCTTAACATTTGTTCCCCACATCCCTATCATTTGTCTTGTTCTTTTGGACCAAACAATGACCAGTCCAGTCTCTTTGAACTCATCTGCCACCTCATCAGATTATGCTCACGCTCTCGATTCTTGAACCTCTTACCATTTAAGTGACGTTTTGGCCTTTTTATTTTGAAATGAAATGGCTTAATTGCAAGAAAGCCAGATAAAGTAGAGGTATTGGACAATGGGAGGAATAGAAGCCTCTTCTAAAAACAAGACAAATCCAAGGACTTGCTTTATGACTAGTCTTACTTTAGAATTCCAAGCTCTTCTCTCCATGCATCAAAATTGATAGTCTTGGTTTCTTGTGCTTAATGGTTTTCCCTTTATGCCTTTCTTTTTGTTCCATCTTTAGTTAAGATTTTGCAGTCTCACCTTATTCAAAATTGGTAATTTTGGACCTCCAACTCATTCTTCTCCTTCTTCTGTACTTCTCCAACACACACACTCACACACCAAACAACCTTCTTGTTTCTTTGTTTCTTCTTCCTATCATCTTTTTGTTTTATTAAATAATAAAATGTGGGAGTAAATATCAATTCAGGACAAGTTCCAAAATTGAGATAGCACTAGACCCAAATTCGCTCACGAACCGATTTTGATATTAGTTTGATGCCATCGCATAAAATCCTACATAAATCACTTATATATCCAATCGAGTTTAAGTTAATAATTCTTCAAATGTGATGTACCCAAAGGCGTCTTACTCATTTGTGCTCGCCCAACTAAAATATCTTCTAAGTCTCTGTTTGCCATGGAGTTCTCTAAAATTCAATCAATCGACTGAAACAATGCGAAAATACAAACTTGTAAGGAGAAGGGTGGCGGTAGTGGTGGTGGTTGTGGGCGTTTTGGGAAGTCGAATTAATCAAGGGTCTTCGTGCAAGCGACAGTACATAAGAAGAACAACTAAGTGAGAGGTCGCAAAAAAAAAAAAAAAAATAATAATAATAATAATAATCGAGTCAGATTAGGATGCGTATAGATAGCATGAGGAAAGGTGATAAGAACCATATTCATAGAGTGCAATAGAGAATCTGGGATTAGGGGGCGTATCACCTTGTTGCATGTGGTGTCACGGGACACCGCTTTGTCGAAATCTTTTACTAAATATATAAAAAAAAAAAAATATCGAGAATTATATAAGAAAAATGACATCGCTTATCATCATAGTTATTTGTTCATTAGTCCACTTCTTCAAATTGTGCCATTGCTTATGAAATGTCCTGTGTACACTACTGATCATAATAAAATGCAAACAATCAGTCAAAAGAGTGGAGCTTAGGGCGATCAGGAGAGCAAAACGAAACTAGAATTTGACCGAGAAAGAAGACGACACCATTCTTGTGTTTAATGGTTTCCTTTATGCCTTTCTTTTGTTCCATCTTTAGTTTAGATTGTGCAGCCTCAGCTTATTCAAAATTGGTAACTTCATACTACTTATTCATTCTTGACCAACTTATGTACATCTCAATCCCTGTTGTGTTGGATTATTATACGCAGCGGAAGCAATTCCAGTATCAAAATCACATGTAATCTAGACAACTAGCATATACGGGGTTTCACAGGATACCTCTTGAAGCGTGAACATATCTCTTCTTTTACGTGAGCCTTTCAATTCCATAACTTCTCAATGGAATCTCCACCACCCGCACAATCGTGATCCTCGAACGTTCCACGGTCTTCTACTGTGTTACCCAAATAATACCCGGAAATAGTAATTTCGTGTGGGCAAAATTTCTAGGAAAAAATAGCTGAAAATTTCGGCCACCATGGCTGAAATTTTCGGCCTCCTTTCTTCTCTTTTTCTAGGAGGAAAACCTTATGTATTTATATCACAAGTTTTAAGGGTTAAAACCTTTTTCCAAAACCTGTTGGGTTTTCTTTTCCACCCGAAAAAGGATTTCTTTATTTCCTATTATTTAGGCACAGTAGGGACCACATAATTTAATTAACAAGGCTCCAATTATGAAATTAATTTCTAATTTTCGAAATTAATATCTACCATAATTAATTACGAATTATTCCACTAAAAATTCGTAATTGCACTCCTTATTCAATTTCGAAATTCATCCATTAAATCTTATTTAACTCCCCATGTTAAGATTCAGATACTAATCAATTAAATTAAATTACTGACAATTTAATTTATTGATTATTTCCTCTAGACTTTCGCTTAACTTATTTCATGTGTCGGATACAAAATCCACCGGCCGGGTTTACACATGAAAACTTATAAGCTTTCATAAAGGTGTATCATCAATCTCTAAACCGAGACATGGATTCCATCAACTAACTATTACTTTGCCAATGTACATTATTATTATCCAATTTACCTGGCATATTGACCCGCGAAAGAATCTCGCCTTTTAATAAATCAAAACAATAATAATATACACAACTAACAATAATTATATCAAGATTAAGAATATAAGTACATTTAATGGCTAGAGAGTTTATTTTATTAAGTCAGTATAAAATACTTATCTCTACTTGGTCCGTTCAATACATACAAAATGTACTAGCACAAGAAGTTGGAACTAAATCATTCCCATAATCAAGATAAATTATATTTAATCTTGTGCTACAATCATTCATGATGGTTTGTCCAATTCCATAATTAGATTGTGAACTCAAACTTTATACTTATAAGAACCGATGATTTAATCTTCCGTGTATAAGCTAAACTCTATACACTAAATCATCTACTATATAAGTAAAGGACACAGACGAATATATGATCTATTTAAAACTTTATTAAAATTGAATAAATAATTGTTCCATAATAAATACTATATCCAAACCAAACTCATGGTTAATAGTATATATCCCAACAATCTCCCACTTAGACTTTTAACCATGACAATTATTGAATATACTATATCTAAACGCATGGTTAATAGTATATTCCCCAATAATCTCCCACTTAGACTTGTAACCATGCATCTACAACTTTCTCAGGCATTCTTTTTACATGACTATTAAAAGTCTCCACAAAATAAGATTTTGTTAAAGAATCTTGCCAAGTTATTTCTGATGCAATCTTTGTCCAATAGTGCTTTGTCGTAACTATCTAGTTTGATATTAAACTCTTCTGGGGTTCTGTTACTGAAATTATCCCAAGAGTGTACACCAAGCTATAATTTTCCTTAGTATTCTCCCACTACGACGAAGTACTACTAATATTACCTTCATTACCTTACGGCTTTGAAATATTAGTGACTTCTTACTATAGTGTCCACTGTTCAAACATCACTCCCACCTGATAAAGGCATGTCTTTAACGTTCTCCCACTACTTAAATGCAATGGAACGTCAATCCTGACATGTGAGTTTTGATGGTCTTGAACATCTAGTTATTTCTTTGCCCAGTTCCTGTAAAATTGATTTACTTCTAGGAACATGATTTATTAAATAGTCCTTATCTAGAAAAATGCATTTGTTTTAACAATTGCCTTATTTTCTTTAGGATAATAAAATAAAACTCCATTCGTTTTCTTGGATATTCAATAAACATGCACCTATCCATTCTTAGTTCCAACTTACATATCCGCTTTCCCTTTCAACACATATGCGGGACAATCCTATATCTGAACATGCCACATACTGAGATTACATTCAGTCCACAGTTCTATAGATGTCCTAGGTACTAACTTTGAAGGAACTAATTCAGAATGTAATTTGCAGTTTCTAGGGAATGTTCCACAAACGAATAAGACAAATCTGAATAACACATCATTAATCTATCCATGTTCAAAAAAGATTATTTCTTCTTTCTACTACACCACTAAATTATGGAGTTCACGGTGTAGTCCATTGAGATGTAATCCCTTATTTTGATAAGTAACAAAAGAACTCTTTAGAGAGGTGCTCGCCACTACAATCAAATTGCAGTAACTTAATATATTTCCTTGGTGCTTCTCCGTTCCAGGTCTTAAAACCCTTGAATTACTCAAATCATTAAGACTTAAGGTGCATCAAGTAAATATATTAATATCTCTTACGAGTATGTTCATTTAACCATACAAATCAGAAGGGATTCATTCCAGCTTATCACTAGCTTTATTTTCTTTTGAAGGGAAATATCCTTTAGTCAAATTTCTTTCCAAACAGGATCCACAAGTTGGTAGTGCCTCTACTTTCAATGAACTTTTAAGGTCCATCCTTGACCAACTTGATGTCCTATCCAGATTAATATGACTTAGACAAAGGTGCATAGATAAGTTTTACTCAATTATGGAGAACATATTCTCTTATGAGGCAGACTAATATTGTTCTGTTCAGGAGAGACATTAATATACAATAATAAGGTCATGCATTCATGTACCACAAGAGATAAAATGTTTATCAAGCTCAATAACTCAAGAGTTATTCGAAACTTAAAATAAATATCCATCTCTTATTTTACCCAGAAATCGGAATCAAATTCCTTCTAACAAAAGGTAAAATTATTGCATCCTTTAAATTAATGTCTTATCACTTTCAAAAGAAAATTTTAACAATTAATTCGGCAAATTGCATAAGGTCGTAGTGGAGTTGAGATAAAACATTAAATAGATCATAATAAGTCAAAACACTGAATGATAAAATTCATACTGCATTCAATATTTATATACATACATGCATCTCGAATAATTAATTTCGATGGGAAAAGAATCATCCATGCAAAGCATATTATATAATGCAAGAATTATACAATCCAGAAAGAAACAGAACCAGCTCAGATGGAGAGCTTACTATTATTTTCAGACAATTGTATATAACCATTTAATACGAAAATTTTAAACACACTACAGATATATGTATTCATGCATCTTGAATAGCAATTTCGATGGGAAAAGAACTACTCATGCAACATACATATGTAATGCCAGATTATTCACTCAAGTAAATAAAACAGACCCAACTCAGATGGAGAGTATACTATTAATTTAAGCCAAGTGAACATCATAATTAATAGCTCTAGTTCCATTGATCCAACATGTATACTCAGATGGAGAGTAAGTACACGATATCAATTACTAGTATTTCACCTAGTGAGCTTATAATAAATTTATCCGATATGGAGGAAGACCTAAAGTCAACGCGTAAATTTATTACTCACTTGAAATTAATAGTGAAAAACCATAGAAATATATTTCTATCACCACTTAATCATGATTGTATTTTAGTTACAAAATTGATTCAACCCTTTCATTCAGATAGAGAGTTAATTCAAGTTATCAATAACTAGTAACTATACCCAGTGAGTTCATAATAAATTTATCCGATATGGAGGAAGACCTAATGTCAACACGTAAATTCATTATCTCACTATAAATAAAAATAGAGACCATAAGGGTTAATTCCTATCACTACTTTATCACAACCACAAATTTTTCTCTGAGGATTAAGTTCCATAATTTAAAAAATGCTCAAAACGCCATTTAAACAATCTCAAAATGCTAAATTTAACGTTTTTCACTGCATAACAGTGAGTTTTGTTCACTAGGCTGTTTCTGATAAACCTACCAAATTTCAGATCAATCAGAGATCGTTAGAATCACAATCTCCAAAAATTCCAACTAAATTTGGAAAATTACCGTTTTAAGCGTTTTTTTTAAAGAATTTAAAATATGACCTACATTCTTATCACATACCAATTCATGTCAAATCAGCATGTGTTATCATGTTCCAGGTTAGACATAAATAAAATGAAAGAAAGAATGACTTTCGTATGTAAATCACATTTTAATCCGTCAAAACTTCCAAAAAACTCATCTAAACGATTCTGAATCATCGAAATATGATGTGATATCGTTTCCAATGATCCTACCAAATTTCAGGTCATTCGGAGATCGTGAAATTCACGATCGCCAAAAACTAGACCAAATTCAAATAAATTATTTTTGGCATATTTAGGATTAAACTATGTAATTCGCATTCTTGTTATATATCATATCAAGTTAAATCATCATGTTTCAGATTTAACACAAATATAGCCGATATATAAAGAATAACTTTTCATATTTATAACAAATTCAATTTAATAAACTGCTTGAAAACCCATTTAAATGGCCTCAAAATGCCGAAAACATATATCGGCTAACAGTAATCACGTAGGCATGAAAACATAAACTAAAATTTGAGAAATTTTTCTTTATGCACAAATATGCCAAGCGCTACAATCATTAATCATCCAGGATATCAAATAGAAGATTTCACTTTCTTACAAAATAATTATATCATCACACAATATTAATTATACCTTGCAAGACCTAGTCAATAGAATCCTTCACCTCTATTATTGAATTTCATACAACAACAACAAGTCTATTTGCTAATAGCCAATGTGTAAACCATTATATGACTAGTATTTAATCATGGGGACCATGGGGAGTCACCCCCACCACCATTGAATTAAAAACGAATTAAAATTATTAAAAAATAATTTCCAGAAAATAGAAAAACGCTCAAAACATAGTCCAAACAACCTCAAAACGCTGATAAACACCACGATTCACTGCAAAAGCAGTGAGTTGTTCTCACCACGTAGTTTCCGATGGACCCACCAAATATCAGCTCAATCGGAGTCCGTCAAGTTCGCTGACCTCCGAAAATACCAGCTATTCGGTCAAAAATAAGTTTTGCGTTTTTCTAGGGTTTACCCCCAAAAAATTCAGATAATCTTAATCAAATATCAATAAGAAAACAGATATCTCATGCTTACAAGAGTACTCCAAAATTTTTGTACAGTTAGTTCACATAACAATAGTGCAGTTTCTCAGAAAACCACATATACATGTAATTCAAAAATGCACATAAACACGTTATTCATGTTTCATGAAAAACTTAGTTATCTAATTAGATGTGAGTGGGTTCTGATACCAATTGTTGGATTATTATACGCAGCGGAAGCAATCCCAGTATCAAAATTACATGTAATCTAGACAACTAGCATATACGGGGTTTCACGGGTTACCTCTTGAAGCGTGAACATATCTCTTCTTTTGCGTGAGCCTTTCAATTCCATAACTTTTCAATGGAATCTCCACCACCCGCACAATCGTGACCCTCGAACGTTTCACGATCTTCTACTGTGTTACCCAAATAATACCCGGAAATAGTAATTTCGTGTGGGAAAAATTCTAGGAAAAAATAGCTGAAAATTTCGGCCACCATGGCTGAAATTTTCGGCCTCCTTTCTTCTCTTTTTCTAGGAGGAAAACCTTATGTATTTATAGCACAAGTTTTAAGGGTTAAAATCCTTTTCCAAAACCTGTTGGGTTTTCTTTTCCACCAGAAAGAGGATTCCTTTATTTCCTATTATTTAGGTACAGTAGGGACCACATAATTTAATTAACAAGGCTCCAATTATGGAATTAATTTCTAATTTTCGAAATTAATATCTACCATAATTAATTACGAATTATTCCACTAAAAATTCGTAATTGCACTTCTTATTCAATTTCAAAATTCATCCATTAAATCTTATTTAACTCCCCATATTAAGATTCAGATACTAATCAATTAAATTAAATTACTGACAATTTAATTTATTGATTATTTCCTCTAGACTTTCGCTTAACTTATTTCATGTGTCGGATACAAAATCCACCGGCCGGGTTTACACATGAAAACTTATAAGCTTTCATAAAGGTGTATCATCAATTTCTAAACCGAGACATGGATTCCATCAACTAACTATTACTTTGCCAATGTATATTATTATTATTATCCAATTTACCAGGCATATTGACCCGCGAAAGAATCTCACCTTTTAATAAATCAAAACAATAATAATATACACAGCTAATAATAATTATATCAAGATTAAGAGTATAAGTACATTTAATGGCTAGAGAGTTTATTTTATTAAGTCAGTATAAAATACTTATCTCTACTTGGTCCGTTCAATACATACAAAATGTACTAGCACAAGAAGTTGGAACTAAATCATTCCCATAATCAAGATAAATTATATTTAATCTTGTGCTACAATCATCCATGATGGTTTGTCCAATTCCATCATTAGATTGTGAACTCAAACTTTATACTTATAAGAACCAATGATTTAATCTTTCGTGTATAAGCTAAACTCTATACACTAAATCATCTACTATATAAGTAAAGGACACAGACGAATATATGATCTATTTAAAACTTTATTAAAATTGAATAAATAATTATTCCATAATAAATACTATATCCAAACCAAACTCATGGTTAATAGTATATATCCCAACATGTTGGACTCATGCTCATGTTGTCCAGCCAAAGGCCCAACAGCTTAATCCTATTCTGTTTTGGTTTTCATTCCTATTCAGAATTGTATTCGATTTATATTCCTATTTAGAGTTGAAGAGAAAGTACCACTCATTATCTATAAATAAGACAACCTTGGAGAATTGTTCTACTCATTGGTAAAAGTTTTTGAAAGACTTAAGCACATAAGAGTGGTTTTTGAGAGAGCTTTCGCCAAGAGAGAAGAGAGAGGAAATATATTTATTTTGTTGTAGATTTTATTCCGACCATCCAATGTTAGATCACGTTTCTGATTCGTTAACCGTTGGATCGGACTGAAATTTTGACTGAGTGTTCGTAACATCTTGAACTTTAATTCGAACGGTGAAGATCGGATTTTGAGGCCCGTAGAATCTGATTTTATGCCCTGAACACCAGCTCTAGTTTTGTGACTTCTCCTCTTTCTTCAATTGATTTGTCGTTACTCTTGTCTCTACTATTGCTCCATGTTTGGCACTTGTTGTGTAGACAATTTGAAGAACTTTTGTAACCCTATTATTTTTATAGTGGATCTATTTGAGTCTTTATTATCCCGTGGTTTTTACCTTCGATTTGAAGAGTTTTCCACGTTAAAATTTGGTATTCTTTATCTTCTTTATTTTCGAATTTGCCTCTTCTTCGACATAATAGTGGTATCAGAGACTTGGAGGCGAATATGAGCAAAATAGTATGTTTAAATGGGAGAAATTATAATGTGTGGAGAAGCAGGATGAAAGATTTGTTGTTCGTGAAAAAGATGCATCTACCCGTTTTTGCAGCTCATAAACCTGAGATTATATCGTATGAAGATTGGGATTTCGAGCACCAACAAATATGTGGATATATACGACAATGGGTTGAAGATAATGTCCGCAACCATATTGCGAATAAGACACATGCGAGATCATTATGGGAAAAGCTAGAGACACATTATGCTTCAAAAACTGGGAACAACAAGTTATTCCTGCTAAAGCAATTGATGACCTTTAAATACAAGGAAAGCATCCCTATCCTTGATCACATAAATAATTTTCAGGGTGTCCTTGATCAGCTGTCTGGAATGGGAGTTAATTTTGATGATGAGATACAAGGACTTTGGCTTCTTAATACTCTGCCAGTCTCTTGGGAAACTCTTCTTCTTTCTTTGACAAATTCAGCTCCTGGAGGTAAGGTGACCATGGAATATGCCAAGAGTGGTGTGTTGAACGAGGAAGTAAGGAGAAAATCCCAGGGTTCGTCCTCACAAGTAGATATCTTGGTTATAGAATATCGGGGGAGAGGTAGAACAAGAGGCTCGAGGAGTTTTGCCACAAGTTGAAGCAAGACACTAGAGAAGGAAAGAAAGTTGAAAATAACAAGAACAATATTGTTGCTATTGTTCGAGATGACATGCTGAACCGAACATCATGTATGAGCCCCTCAATGAATCTACAGACTCGCCCCCTAACTGAAACCACCAAGTGAGGTGCATATCTGGCCAACTCACTGAATCTGATGGCATACTCTAATGCTGACCTAGTGCCCTGACGGAACTGCTCAAACTCCATGCGCCATGCCCCTCGGAGGGACTGAGGTGCAAGATCTCTCAAGAACATCTCTAAAAACTGACCCCAGGTAAGTGAAGCTGATTCGACCGGGCTACCCAACTCATATGCCCGCCACCACTGATAAGTCACTTCTCTAAGATGAGACGCGGAAAAAAAAAACCCGCTCGTCTCCACAATACCTGTAGTCTGAAGAATGTAGTGACACTCCTCCAGGAAACCTTGGACATCATTTTTCGCCAATCCGCTGAAGATAGGAGGGTGGTACTTATTGTACCTCTCGAGTCTAAGTTGTCCTTCCTCAGATGTTGTTGCCCTAACCATGGACTGAACTAGAGCCACAAGTTGTGCTGCCATGACACCTGGAACTTGACCAACATTAGCTCGATGCTCTGGAGTGTAGACGGCGGGAGTTTGAACTCCAGCCCTGATCTGTGTAGTAGCTGGTGTACCTGGGATCAATCTTGTCTGAGTCAATGTACCAATTATACTCAAAACTGCACCTAGGTCTCCTGAAGTCCGGGCATAACAACAGGCGTCTCCGGTACCTGTTCCTCAACTGGAACTACTGGCGGCTCCTTGACGGCTGCACTGGTAGGTGTTCTAACTGCGTCACGTGCTTCTCGTTGGTCTCTGCCTCTGCCTCTGCCTCTGCCTCTGCCTCTGCCTCTGCCCCCAGCGACATCCGTCTCGGGGGTAACATCATCAGGAACCGAGGTTCGTATCCTCACCATCGGTGAGAGAATGGAATGATAAATTTCAAATTTCAAGATCAAAGAACTCGCACGATGGGAATGAAGGAAGTGAAATTGTCCTAATAGTTCTGTAGCCTCTCGAAGATAAGTACAGACGTCTCCGTATCGATCCGCAAGACTCTACTAAACTCGTTTATGACTCGTTGCACCTATGAACCTAGAGCTATGATACCAACCGTCCACGACCTAATTTTACCTCTGTTGGGTATCGTGATGGCACCAAGTCTTAAGGACTAGGTAAGCCTAATATTAAATAACACAAATCAAAATATCAAACTTTCAAATGCTTTTTGAAATAACTATCTTTTCTTTGAACATCATTCCCAAAACCCGGTGAGTACAAGTCATAAGCTTTAAAGAATTTACACTAAAATCTCTAATTACCACTGTTCGGAATAAATACAAGAGTGTATGAACAAAAAATATAAGAAGGTGACTCCGGAACCGCGAATGCTTAAGCGATTTTACCTTGAGTCTCCACAACAGCAACCGCGCTGCTAAGAATCAATCGGTCGCCTATGCGAAAACCTAGAATCTGCACAAAAAATGTGCAGAAGAGTAGCATGATCACACCACAGTGCTGCCCAGTAAGTATCAAGACTAACCTCGGTGAAGTAGTGATGAGGACTAGTCAAGATACCCACTGGTCTAATAAATCAAACATGCATAAATATAGAAAATGACAGAATATGACATCTATCTAATGATTACACAATATAGTAACTAACAGAACAACTACAATGCGGAATGGAAATACAGCAAACAACAATGGAACAACATAATAATATACAGAAGGATAGACGAAAATACAAGCCAGAACCGGAAACCACAACAAAATAAGAACACCGGTGACTCAGCACTGCATTAGTTTTTCCACATCAGGCCTTAGCCAACAACCCAATAAACTGGTCAAATCTTCGAGTGACACTTTTAAATCGCAAGTTTGTATTCTAAGCTTTAAAAAAAATCATTTCAGTTAGAAAGTTTCCTTTGAAATATACTTCCTCCAAATATATATAAATATACTTTAAAGAACGAAATCCTCAACGTAATACCTTCCAATAAAAGCTTTTCAAATGTACCTTTCCAATAAAGGTTTTTCAAACATAGTTTCCTTCAAGATAAATGCTTTACAAACATACCTTTTGAAATAATAGCCTTGCAAACATAGTTCCCTTCAAGGTAAATGCATTTAAACTTTACTTTTCAATAATCGTCTTTCAACACAGTTTTCTTCAATATCAAACAACCGGGATTCCGTCCCGTAGTTCAGAATTAGTCATGCAGTACAGGGGATCTCCCAGAATATGTCCGTAGTCCCCAAAAGTAAATATGCAGTGCTGGGGGATCTCCCGAAATACATCAGTAGTCCCAATTTAAATATGCAGTACAGGGGGATCTCCCGGAATACATCTGTAGTCCCAATTTAAATATGCAGTACATGGGGATCTCCCGAAATACGTCTGTAGTCCCAATTTAAATATGCAATGCAACCACCAGAAAGAACAATTATAACATGGCAGAAACATCGTACATTGCCACAACAAGCACAAAAGCAATAAAAGACAGAAATGCAAAGTGCGACGAGCAAATCAATACAAGAACTTAAATCACAAGAATGGTAAAACTCACTCATAAGAAGAAGCCACTTAAGGTAATTCCAACCACAAAGAGAAACAATGTAACGAGGGAAAAAAATCAAATATAGTAACGATTCACAATATTCAAATTCACAACAAGAAGTCAACACAAGTCGAGAAATTCCAAATACGGCAAGTCGACTAAGGTGTAGGTTACATAAATTCCTTTTTAAGGTTGAATAATTATGAAAGATTATTCCACAATCCAAATAAAGGTAAGCATCTAAATATAATCACAACTTCAATTACGGCTAAACAATTATAGGGAGAGATTATATTAATTCTAGATTAAATAGGCAGTTTTATGAAGGAAAATATAGCATGATGGTAGAAGAGGTAAAGTCTTCAAGTAAGTCAATTAAGATCAAATAAGCAACAAAGGGAAACTAAGCAAGTAATTTCTATGGTAAGTAGGAAGAGATGAAACTAGCAAACAGGAACTCAGATATAACTATTACAACTTCATATATAGGGAATATAAAGACCTAAGAACCCTAAAAGGCCAACTTCATACAAATAAATCCGGGTACGCACTCGTCACATCGCGTACACGGGCTAGAATCAACATAGAAGACTCAAATCCTAAGGGGTAGTTTCCCACACAAGGTTAGGCAAGATACTTACCTCGAAGACGACAACCCGGTACTCTAAAATGGATTCTCGGGCGAAAAGACCTCCGGACAGCTCAAATCCAACTATAACAACTCCAAAACACACATAAATCGTATAAGGAACTATTCCGAATAATCAAGTTTCAATCTTTACAAAAATATAAAAATCGACCCAAAAGTCGACCCTCGGGCCACACCTCGGAACCCGACAAATTTTATGAAATCTGAATACCCATTCCAATACGAGTTCAACCATACAAAATTTATTAATTTTCGATACCATTTGATCCCCCAAATAACGATTTTTCATTTTAGAAATATTCTTTCAAAACCAATATTTTCCTCCACTCAAAACAGAAATTAAATGATGAAAATAAAGATAAAATTATGGAATATATTTAATTCTAGTTGAAGAACACTTACCCAATCGAATTTCGTGAAAAACCCATCAAAAATCGCCAAGAACCGAGCTCTAGAAGTCAAAAGGTGATAAAAATGGTGAAACCCTCGATTTTGGAATATAATCTGTCTACCCAGATTTTTAAGCATCGCGATCGCGTAGAAGAAAATATCTGGTGGCCAAAAGGTACTATGCGATAGCGTAAAAACTGATGCGATTGCATAGAAGGAAAATATGGCTACTGTCCAATTTGTGTTATGCGGTCACGCACTGAACCATGCGATCGCGAAGGGAAGAAAAAGGTTGAGTCCAAAAAATACACTACGCGATCGCGAGGGAGGAGAATGCGAACACGTTTAAGGAAAATGCTAGCCTCCGCGATCGCGTACATAGGAATATGAATGCATAGAAGAAAAACTTGGGCGGATCGATAGGACACTATGCGATCGCGTCTAAGCCTATGCGATCGCATAGAAGGAAAAACCAGCAGACAGAACAACAACGAAAATTTGAAGGAAATTGACCTGAAGCCGATCTGAAAAACACCTGAGACCCCAGAACCCCGTCTAAACACAAAAACAAGTCACATAACCTAACACGGACTCGCTCGAGGTCTCAAATAACATTAAACTACGCCGAAACGACGAATCAAACAATAATTCGAGCTTATGAACTTTCAAATCTTAAATATCAAAACTCGTGCCGAAACCTATCAATTCAACCCGGAATGGCGCCAAATTTTGCAGACAAGTCCCAATTGACATCCCAGAGCTACTCCAACTCTCGGAATCTTATTCCGACCCCGATATCCCAAAAATTTAACTGTGGTCAAACTTCTCAAATTTCCAAGTTTCGCCGAATTACCTCAAATTACTCTACGTACTTCCAAAACCAATTTCGGACGCGCGCCTAAGTCCAAAATCATCATACGAAGCTGTTGACATGACCCATAACTCATTATGATGCCGTTTACACAAAAGTCAAACCTCTGGTCAACTTTTATCGCTTAAGCTTCCAAAACTGAAATATTTCCTTCCAATTCGACTTTGGATCATCCGGTAACTGAATCCGACCATGCACGCAGGTCGATATGCACAATGTGAAGCTGTTCAATACCTTACGCCACCGAACAGATCTTAAATTCCCAAAACGACCGATCAGGTCGTTACAATTCACCTCTCTGAAAATGTTCTAATATCCAAACCTGCAGCAACAGATTACAGCCTTCGAAGTGTCCATACCCCTGCTTGCATCGATCTAAAGTGCGATACATTTCAGCCAAGATCATGGGGACGATAGTGTAAGTTTGTCCCTCAATTCCTTATATTAGAGTCCTAACGACCATGGCTAAGCGAGTGTAGATCCTTCCCCCTTTCATCGGAAATATCAATAACCTCAAGAAACAGACAATGAACACAAACACTCGGCGGTGTGTCTAACCCAAGGAAGTAATGGCAAGTTCATCACGGTGAAGGCGATATGACTTTCTATGCCCATAACGTTCATAAAGGAATTCAAATGGGATGTATGACTTCTTCAGACAGAGTAACTCATCATTTCTCTTGAAACCCATCATTTTCAAAAAACCGCGGGGAGTGTGATTTTCTGGGACTAATAAACCTAGACTATCCCATGGCAGCCTAGAGAATCCTCCTATTTTCTCTAAGAGATAAGTTATTTCTATGTCACCAAAGCGGAAGACATCTCTTTTCTCATCCCAAAACATAGTGGCGGCCTCAATCAATGCATTATTTGTTCGAATGTCTAATAAGGAAGGTAAATTTTTTAGGACCCTTTCACATGATTCTTGTCACTATGTGAGAGGTTCTTCCACCAATAAAGTAGCAAAGGTGGGATGTTTTGAAACATGTCAAACCTGCGGACTTCGTGCCTCATTTTATGAAAAACAAGTAGAATTAGACCTTCCCCCCTCCGGATCTAACTATTTACACGTTAATGATCAATATACCAGCAGGTTTTCTCCAAGTAATGCACATAACGTGATAGCATCCATTGGGATTATGGAAATCCCGTTGGACTTTGGACAAGGCTTATCTTAGTGGATTATCACGTTGACAACGTTCTAACCCAAACTAGGTTTGACATGATGCATGCATATTTGATACTAGAGCAAGGTTTCTAGAAGGGTTTAGACCGTTACTCTCAAGTAGACAACTTGAGAGGGAAAGACACGAAACCGTCGACTACACCGTTGATCGACTAGTTTACCGCAAATAAGCCTTTCCAATTTAAAGGGTGATTTTGGAAGAGCACAGAAACTCATCAAGTACAACTATGTTATTAGATAGGCACAAGTGGAATATGATGTGGAGCACGCTTTATGCAGAGATAATAACACATTTCCAAGTATTTGCATGATAAATATGTGAAAGCAATAAACGTGGTATTAAGATAAAACATAAAAGATGTAAAAAGAAAGACAAAAGAAGAAGTTAGTTCATGGAATATAGGGAATCTAATAAAGTAAGCAAGGGAGTAGGGGTGGGAGAGACATCCAGTTCTTTAAGGGTCTGATGTTTAATGACAATGAATGGTTTCCAATGTGAACTATTTGCTAAGTAAAGCCACCACGTTAAGATATATAATTTCCCCAACAATATTAATCATATTATTGTTTCAATTATCTATTTGTGTACATGTCATGTGCATTAGAATGTGATATGTTATTAGAATATGGTGAATATATTGAATATATATCTAATGACTTTTGTCGCGCCATTTTTTCTCGCGAAATCGGGCTTTGACATGTGACAACTCTTTTAAACAAAGGGGTAGGGTGTTAAAAGGGAAGTGGAGTAATTGTGAAGACTAGCGTAGAAGTTACTAATTTTTTTATGGAAGCCGAGACCCCTCTGTGACGTGGTTAATCGCGATGGACCAGTATTTCGAATTAAAAGCGATTTTGGACCCAGAGCGGTTCTCTTAGACAAAAAGAAGATATTGAGGCTTGGGTTAAGATCGATACCAACAGTAATCCAAATACTAAAATTGGTATTAATAATTATCAAATAATTGATAAAATTGAGAAAAAAGGCCTTTTTTATCTTACGATTCATCAAAATCCAGAAAACAATCAAAAAAATTTGAAAAAAGACTTTTTTGACTGGATGGGACACAAAGGACTATGTAAATTGATTCGTTTTTGCCGATAATCCCCAATTTCATAATAGGAATTAGAAAAAAAATGGTTCTTTCGTATACTTATAGTGACTATTGTCACTTCTACCTTGATTTTGATAGTTTCTGTGATTCCATGGATTATATCTATTTATTCTTCCTCTGTTGAGGCTTCTGCTGATCATCTTTACTAGCTTTATCTCCTCTACCGAATCTCCTGCGACTTCGTCCTTCCCTTTTGCTCATAAGTAAGCTCTTCTCCACGGCGTATTTTGACTCTTACCTTCGCTTCTTTCATTTGCTTTCTTGTTTTTGGCTCAAGCAGTAGGTCCTTCGACCCTGGACTGTGCTGTGCGGAGCCTCTCCTGAATCAACTTCACCCTCTCAAGAGCATCCCTCACCAGGTCGGTGCCATATAACGTAGCCTCGCCAGGCTCAAACCACCCAATAGGAGAACGACATTGCCGACCATACAAAGCCTCAAATGGATCCATCTCGATGCTGGACTGATAACTATTATTGTAAGCAAACTCGGCCAAAGGAAAGAATTGGTCCCACTGACCTCCAAAGTCAATCACACATGCCCTGAGTATGTCCTCCAATATCTGAACTGTACGCTCTGACTGGCCATCAGTTTGAGGGTGAAATGTTGTGCTGAGATCTATCAAGGTACCCATCTCACTATGCAATGCTCTCCAGAAATGCGAGGTGAACTGAGGACCTCGATCTGATATAATGGACACCGGCATACCGTGCAACCGGACTATCTCCCAAATGTAGATCTAGGCCAACCACTCAGAAATATAAGTAGTAGCCACTGGAATGAAATGCTCCGATTTGGTCAATCTATCCACAATGACCAATTCGCGTCAACCTTCCGCAAAGTCCGAGGCAACCCAACCACGAAGTCCATAGTGATGCGCTCCCACTTCCACTCAGGAATGGGCATCTGCTGAAGTAGGACTCCTGGCCTCTGGTGCTCAGTCTTAACTTGCTGGCAATTAAGACACCTAGCCACATACTCCACAATGTCCCTCTTCATCCGTCTCCACCAGTAATGCTGCTTCAAATCACGATACATCTTTGTAGCACCAGGATGAACTGAATACCGGGAACTGTGTGCCTCCTCTAGAATCCTCCCTCTAAGGCTATCGACATTAGGAACACATAAACGGCTCTGAAGTCTCAGAACACCATCCTCGCCAATGGTAACCTCCTTGGCCCTACCCTGAACCACTATCTCCCGTAGCTCTGCCAAACACAGATCATCATGCTGACGAGCCTTAATCTCCCCCAATAACGAAGATTGAGCAACCACATGTGCTAAAACTCGACGAGGCTCTGAAAGGTCTAATCTCACTAGGCGATTAGCCAAGGACTGAATGTCCAAGGCTAGAGGTATCTCCTCTGCTGTAATGTAAGCCAAGCTACCCATACTCTCTGCCTTCTTGCTCAAAGCATTTGCTACCACATTTTCCTTTCTCGGATGATAAAGAATGGTGATATCATAATCCTTCAACAACTCAAGCCATCTGCGCTGCCTCAAATTAAGATCCCTCTGCTTGAACAAGTGCTGCAAGTTGCGGTGGTCTGTATAAACCTCACAGGATACCCCATATAACTAGTGCCTCCAAATCTTAAGAGCATGAACAATCGCCGCCAACTCCAAATCTTGCACATGGTAATTTTCCTCATGAACCTTCAGCTAGCGCGAAGCATAAGCAATAACTCTCCTTTCCTGCATCAACACACACCCCAAACCCATGCGTGAAGCATCGCAATACACTGTATACATCCCTGAACCGGAAGGCAATACTAGAACTGGTGTTGAAGTCAATGCTGCCTTGAGCTTCTGAAAGCTCGCCTCACACTCGTCGGACCATCGGAACGAGGCATTCTTATGATTTAATCTAGTCAATGGGGCTACAACAGAAGAAACCCCTCCACAAATCGACGATAATAGCCTGCTAGGCCCAAGAAGCTCCTGATCTCTGTACCTGAAGTAGGACGCGGCCAACTCTGAACTGCCTCAATCTTCTGGGGATCAACCTTGATACCCTCTCCGGATACCACATGCCCCAAGAATGCCAAGGAATCTAACCATAACTCACACTTGGAGAACTTAGCATATAGCTTCTGTTCCCGCAAGGTCTGGAGCACAACTCTCAAATGCTGCTCGTGCTCACCCAGGCTACGTAAGTAAATCAAGATATCATCAATGAAGAAAATGACAAAGGAATCAATATACGGCCTGAACACCTTGTTCATCAAGTCCATGAATGCAACTGGGGCATTAGTCAAGCCGAAGGACATCACCAGGAACTCATAAAGGTCATACCTTGTATGAAAAGCAGTCTTCGAAACATCTGAGGCCCGAATCTTCAACTTATGATATCCTGATCTCAAATCAATCTTAGAAAACACCTTAGCGGCAAGGGATACTTGTTCTTAATGGTGACTTTGTTCAAATGGCGGTAATCAATACACATCCGCATGGACCCATCCTTCTTCTGCACAAATAAGACTGGAGCATTCCATGGTGACACACTCGATCTGATAAACCCCTTAGCTAACAACTCCTCAAGTTGCTCTTTCGGATCTATACGGTACGGGGAATGGACATAGGTTGAGTGCCTGGAGCTACATCAATGCAGAAATGAATATCACGATCCGGAGGCATGCCCGGAAGGTCTGAAGGAAATACATCAGCAAACTCTCGAACAACTTGCACTGAATCAATCGTCGGAGACTCGGCGGTGGTGTCCTGCACATAAGCAAGATAGGCCAGACAACCCTTCTCGACCATATGTCGAGCCTTTACGAATGAAATAACCCAGCTGGCTGCACTGACTGAGGAACCTCACCACTCCAGCCTAGGCGACTCGGGCATGGCTAAAGTAAGTGTCTTGGCATGGCAATCTAGCAAGGCATGATAAGGAGATAGCCAATCCATGCCTAGAATAACCTCAAAATCAACCATGTCGAGTAATAAAAGGTCTGCTCTGGTCTCGAACCCACAGAAGGTGATCACACAAGAACGATAGATCCGGTCTACCACCACAGAATCACCCACAAGAGTGTACACATATGTAGGAGAACCCAAGGACTCACGAGGAACATCAAAGAAACAAGCAAATAAGGCTTACACATATGAATAAGTGGATCCTGTATCAAATAGCACTAATGCCTCTCTACCACATACTGAAATAATACCTGTGATCACGGCGTCTGAGGCCACTAAATCTGCTCGGGCCGAAATAGCATAGAATCTGGCTGGTGTACCGGAAGACTGACCTCCGCTGGAATGAATAGGAGCTGGTAGATCTCTTCTTGTCTGGCCTCTACCTCTGGGGTGGCCTCTAATAGTCTGTCCTCCACCTCGAAGTGGACGGGGCGCCGGTGCTGAGTATGCAGGCTGATAACTCTGCTGAACAGCCTTGCCCCGAAGCCTGGGACAAGTCCTCCTCATATGGCCTGAATCCCCACACTCATAACATCTCACTGGTGGCATGGCTTGCTTCCCTGAAGAAGAACCCTGGATAACTGGAGGACGATGAGAACCCTCTGGCATGGCACTGAAGTAAGGACTAGAAGACCCCTGATGATCGGAATACCCGCCGGAGTAACCCCGAATGGCTGGTGGGAAGTAAGAACTCTCCGACATGGCGCTGAAATAAGGCCTCACTGGAGCACCACAGGGAGGTGGTGGAGGAGCTGAATATGGAGGCCTGCTAGGCTGGCTTCTGCTGAACTGACCCCTGCCCATTGCTGGGGAACCTCTGAAATCTCCAGAAAATCTAACTCTCTTGTCCTGCTGACCCTGCTCTCTGCCCCTCGATCGGTAATCCTCAATCCGACGAGCTATCTCGACCACAAGCTGATAGGGTGTCGCCATCTCCATCTCTCGGGCCATGTTGGCCCTAATACTTGAGTGCATCTCAGCTACAAATCTCTGCACTCTCTCAGCGTCAGTAGGAAGTATCATAAGGGCATGACGAGACAACTCAGAAAACCTGGCCTCGTAGTCTGTCACTAACATCTGTCCCTGCTCCAGCTGATCAAACTGATACCGCAGCTCTTCCCTCTCGGAGGGTGGAATATATCTGTCCAACAATAACTGAGTGAACTGCTCCCAAGAGATATGAGGGGAACCTGCTGGTCTACCAAGGATGAAGGACTGCCACCATCTGCGGGCTCTGCCCTCAAGCTGAAAAGTAGTGAAATTCTACGCCATGAGACTCTAATATCCTTATGTTGTGCAGTCTGTCTCTGCACCTATCAATGAAGTCCTGAGCATCCTCACCTCGCTCACCCCTGAAGATTGGAGGGTGCAGTCGATTCCATCTATCCAATAACTTCTATGGATCATCATCCACAGCTGGTCTGAGCTCTAGTGCTACTGCTACTGGCTGGACCCCACCCACGGGACGTGTACCCGGGGTATGATGTAATGCCGCTGTCTGACCTCCGGCCTAGGCATTAGGGGTCTGGACTCCCCCTCCCGCCTGAGAAGTGGCAGGATCTGCTGGAAATAAACCAGCCTGGGACATAGTGTCCATAAATCTCATCATACGGCCCATGACCTCTCGGAAGCCTGGCGTCGTCATGAAGTCAACTGGAGCAGGATCTGCTGGGGGCACCTCATCATGCTCCTCAATGATAGGATCCTCTGGTGGTTGTTCAACTCGAACAGCTCTGGGATGCCCTTGTCCCTTACGTCGGGCTGGTGCCCTCCCCCGGCCTCTGCACGGCCTCTAACAGCGGGGGTAGCGGCCTCTCCCAGGTCTGGAACATCGGATGCGCGCATCCTCACCATCTGTGAGAGAATGGAAGAATGAGTTTTAGTACACCATCGAATGCACGATAGAATATGAATAAAGAGAGGTTTCCTAAAATCCTATAGCCTCCTAAAGATAAGTACAGACGTCTACGTACCGATCTGCAAGACTCTACTAGGCCTGTCCGTGACTCGTGAGACATGCATGAACCTAGGGCTCTGATACCATGTTGTCACAACCCAAATCCTAACTCAGGTCTTGATGGCGCCCAACGCCGCGGTCCAGCAAGCCAACACTTGTGTTACTAACAAGATTACTTTATTTGATAGATCATTCCGAAATTTTTGCCAATCTTTAAGGTTTAACATTGTAAAGTGAAATCGTATAACTTAGCCAATTTAGATCAACACAACTAAAAGGACCGTATATGACATATATATAGTTCCTAAATATAATATCTACTACGTGCCAAGACCTAGTGTCACAAGTTTACGAACGGACTAGTAGAATATACAAAATAAGTAGAATCAACGTGCTACTGTCTGAAGTAAATGAACAGAAATAGCCAAAAAGACAACTCCAAAGTGCTGCTGAGGATCGCCAAGGGGAAAGCAGCTCACCGTAGAGTCGGGTACAGAGTATGCTCTCAAGAACGCGCTCCGGTCTGATAACCAGATGCACCTGCCTCAGAACCTGTACAATTAAGTACAGAAGTGCAGCATGAGTACATATAAACAAATATGTACCTAGTGAGTATCCCGTCTAATCTCGAAGAAGTAGTGACGAGAAGTAGGTGATACTTACTAGGTCCATGAGTAAATAACAGGGCTAAATAAGACTAAGCAGGGATAACACTCCCGAAATCACAAAGTTATGAAATATCAAATATAAATTTACAACTTACTTACTTTTACCTGTCGAATCACAATAGCATATAAAGAACTACTTTCCCTTTTCACATGAAGCAGTTTATATAATAACAACAAGACTCTCAGTCAAATACACAATACATAGTATGCCGGAGCGTACGGCCGAAGCGTCGCGAAAATAAATGTGCGCTGCCGAGGGTCAAACGGGTCGAACCATAGATGATTCTATTACCCCGCTCGCGAATCGATCATGCGACGTGGTTTACATAATGATAAGGCTACCCTGCTCACGAATCATACATGTGACGCGGGTGTTCATATACATTATTAGAAATTCAGGCATTTAATAGAGATCATACTTAAAAACAAGAACTTAAGTAACGAAATTTATGACATGACTTCCTAACATCTTCATGTCATTTCAAGAATAATAAGCAACTCAACATTTCCATTAGGGATACATGAAGGCACATAAAATCATGCTCGTGGGTCCTAAAATTACCCGACATAACAATAATAGCCGCTACGTACGAAATCTCATCACTTGGTACGTACATTGCCCCCAAACACATTAACATATAGCCATTAGATCACCTATGGGGACAATTCCCTCTAAAAGGTTAGAAAGCAGACTCAATTCGTGCCAAATCTACTTCCCGAACCAAGAACGCGCCCGAAACTCCGAAACTTTGTCCGCACCTGCGAGAAATGAGCTGCCCGGTGGGGGTCGCACCTACAAGGCTGGGACCGCAGGAGCAGTCCCACACCTGCGACTGGGCAACCGCACCTGCGGTCACACCAGAACAGGTGCAGAAACAACTTTTTCAACTGGTTTTTGGCCTCGTTTGGTGTCCGGGAGGCACCTGGGCCCACCCGAGCCCCCGTCCAAATATACCAACAAGTCCTAAATCATAATACAGACTCGCACGAGCCTTCGGAACACTCAAAACAATGCTAAAACTCAAAATCACACCTCAAAACCCCCTAGAATCAAAACTTAAGAACTTCAAGTTCTTGAATTCGATATCAATGCGGCGAACCGACCTATACTACTCGGAATGACACCAAATTTTGCAAGAAAGTCATAAATGACATAATGGAACTATTCTTGGTCTCGAAATTCCGTTCAGACCTCGATATCACAAAAACACATTCCAAACCAAATTTCAAACTAAAGGAAATTCGTATTTCGATATTGGGCGCCGAAATGCCCTTGGGTCATCCAAAACCCATGCTGAATGTACACCCAAGTCCGAAATCATCATACGAAGCTATCAAAACTGTTGAAACTCAATTCCGAGGTCGTCTACTCAAAATATTGACCGAAGTCAAACTTGGCCAAAAGGCCAACCTAAAGGAATTAAGTATTCCTATACTGCTCTAAACACTTCTAAATCCTGAACCACCCATCCCCGCAAGTCATAAATCACAATAAGCCACTATGGGAAGTTTCATTTAGGGGAACGGGGTCTGATAACGTAAAACAACCAGTCGGGTCGTTACACATTGTCCTCAATGCTAACTAGCAAAATAAGCTCAAAAGTAAGGAGAGAGAGTAAAGAGAAACTCCCTATAGGCCCTCCGTCTGCATAGGATTCTCAGTGTGGGTCCCGGGGTCTGTGGACTGCATGGGAACCTGTGACTTGTACCCAGAACCCTGTGTCTCCATCGGGACCTAGACCTGGACCTCCTCTGTAACATGGGCATGTACTGGCAGCTGTGGCTGACTCGATGTATCTCCATGTGGGTCTGTTAACTCTATCACAATGCCCTCTGTATGGGGAAGCACTCTCTTCCTTTTTGGAAGCCTCTCAATCTCCGGCTCTAGCTCAGGCTGGGCAGCAGGGTCATGCAGCAGCATGTCTAATGGCAGGTGATCCTCTTTTATCTTGTCTACATCCTCTCTTAAATTCTTCACTGACTCCCTGGAGGCACGAGTCTTCCTCATCTTCTTTGTCTCCTTGGCGAGGTCTTTCACTGCCTTTCCATGAGTGCCAACAGCGTCCAAAATCAACTTCTGGTTATCAAGGATTTTCTTCTGGTTGGCCAGAAGTTCCTTGAGAGTGTCCTCCACAGACTGTGGGACCTGTGGCAGAGGAGGTGCAGCTTGGGATTCCACCGTCGTGGAAAGGACAGACGCTTAGAAGTAGCTGCCTACATCCAGTTGTTGATACTAGATAGAGTCTGGCTCAAACGGTGGCAATTAGAGGGTATGCCCGTGATGAAAGAATGCCTAGGGCTGCTGAAGTGGACGGGCCAACAATGTGTGGGGTGGCTGAGGCAGGGTGAGAAGATGCCACTACAACCACTGGCTCTTCAGACTGGCCAGTGGAAGCGGTGGCTTTTCCTTTGAAACTTTTGCTTTTGGGGTTGTCATCACCCTGAAGGATATACCAGGAGAACGGAGCCTTTGGCTTCAACTTCACATAAAACTTCCTCTTTTCTACTTTTTTATCTTCAAGGTACATGGTCAAGAAATTAGGGAAGGGATAGGCTCTATCACCTTCATTCACCACCCGGTTGATAACCCTTGACATCACATTCCTGACATTGATCGGGATCCCTTCCATGATAGAAGCAATCAGCACAGCCCTCTTGAGAGGAAGAGAATTTTCATGGAAGGTGGGGTCGAGCCTGCTACACACAAACGTCTCCTAACCTTTGGCCTCAAAATTTAATGTCCTCCTCAGAATCACTCTCCCTGCTTGCAACCAGTCTGGGGTTTCACCTGGGATTGCCAAGCGCTCCGCTAGCCATGAACGGGCATTATCCCCCGCTCTCAATTTCTCCAAGTACTCCGACTCATCATCATAATCGAACTCTAGGTAGTAGTTTAATGACTCCCCATCAAAAGGTATAGTGAGATTGCGCACTTTAGTCGCCTTGGAGTCCTTTTTCAGATAAGCCAAATAAGTGTAGAACTCCTTGACGAGGTTCTCATTTTCCTCCGGAAGCTGGCAAGTGAAATAGTCTCAGCCCTTTCTCTCCCTGAACTGTCTTCGCACATTGGGGTTATCCGGAAAAAGGTCCCTTATGATGAATTTACACTCCATGATTAATTTCCTCTCAGTCCACCATTCCCGAAATTTATGAAATGCTGGTTCACTCACAAATCGATCTTGCCATGCTTCCGATTTTCTTATTCTTTCAACCCCTCCTACTCGGGGTTCACCCCCTGTTTGGGTCTCATCCCCTGCCTCTTTTTCTTCGGAGTGCTCACCTGATAGAGATGCTATAGATGAGGTGGTGTATTCATGAGCACTCCCTGCAGATGAGCCTTCATACTGTAAAGACCCATAAAATTTCATGTCTAGAATAATGCCCGAATAGGTCCCCGTGTTGTTATAACTGTAGAAGTTCTTAGAAACGGGCCCTTTTTGAAGTAAAAAGTACCCCGGGACTTAAAACATAAACTTTTCCAGAATTGCGCTGTTATGAGACGCACTATGTGATCGCATAACAGGTATGCAGACCGCATAGTGGTCGCATACATGGACAACCTTCTGTCCAATTTGAGGACAGCTATGCGGCCCAAGATGCGATCGCATTTTGGGAATGCGGACCGCAAAGCTGTCACATCCTTGCATCTCCATTTTCTGCGGAGGAGGTTATGCGACGCACTATGCGATCGCATAACATGTATGCGGACCACATAATGGTCGCATACCAGGGCAGTTCGGTTCCCCTTTTGGCCCACTTGAGGGCCATCTATGCGACAGGAATGCGGACCGCATAGCAGGAATGCAATCGCATTTCTGACCACATTTCCTGCTTTGGGGCTCTTTTAATTTCTAATTTTACACCCGACCCCCAGTTTAATAAAACATTCCTCCCCTTTATTTTTAGCATGCATCTGAACAAAAATAGAGAGAAGTTAGAGTGGGTTCTAGAGAGAGAAGTCCTCATCTTCCCCAAATAAATTTTTCAAATATCACTCAGTCCCGGAAACTATCGAGTAATCTTCGTCTTCTTCACTCTAAGAGGGAAGTCCCCACCCCATTTCCTTTTAGTTCTCAGGTTTTAGCTAAAAAGGGGTAGAGCACATGAACTAATTGTGAAAATAAGAGATAAGACTTGCATGCATGTGAATAATCTTCCATAACCTAGTAAAAGGAAGCTAGTTAAAGTAATCTTTCACTAAAAAGGGTTTATTTAAGCTAAGGGACCATATGGTGTTTGATAAAATGCTCAAATGAATTCAAGATTCCTAATTCTAAGGTAAATGTGTCGCATTGTGAACTAGATTGACGTTGCTAGACGGTTCGATGAATTGTGATAGATATTAAAGAGGAATTTATTTAATTGAACTAAATGACTATGCCAATATCGTATATGACTTATTGTTTGGCAAGGATTATTGTGGTGTGATTTCATACGTATTGTTGGTTGTAATGAATTTATATTCTTGTTGGTGAAAATCTTTGTGGTTGAATTGATGGTTGATAAAGACTATTGTGAAAACATGATTGTTTGGTTGTTATGAAATTGTACTCTTGATGATGTGAAGCCTTATGATTGAATTGTGGGTTATTATTGTTGCTATGAAATGTGATTGTCCGGTGGGATCGGGTTGCACGCCGCAACAAGAGGAATAAGGGTGATATGTGAGAAGTAATAAGGGTGGAATGTGATTGTACAGTGGGATCGGGTTACGCGCCACAACAGAATGTAATAAGACTGAAATGTGACTGTCCGGTGGGATCGGGTTGCACGCCACAACAGGAAGTAATAAGGGTGGATTGTTGAGAAGGAATAAGGGTGGAATATGATTGTGTTGAAATAAGAATTTGTGAAACCCTCAATTGTGTTTGCTTCTGTATCTGTGCACTATTTGTTGGTTCCTTTAACTGTCCTCTATCTGTGTATTGTTTGGTTTTACTTAGAGTAAAGTTTGTTCATATATACTAGTACTATTCAACGGTACTAACGTCCCTTTTGTCGGGGTGCTACATCTTTTATATGGATGTAGGTGGTTCCATTAGCAGGTAGCTCAGCCCGCCGTTAGTGGTGCCTCCTCTTCATCTCCCCAGCAGTTCTGGTGAGCCCCATTTCCTCTCGAGGTCGTGTGTGTACTATATCATTCTCTTCTGCTTAGGTTGTAAAAGGTATAGCCGGGGCCATGTTGCCGGCAAGTTTATGTAAAACTCCTAGTACTCTTAGAGGCTCCGTAGACACTGTGCGTGTTCTATATATATATATATATATATATATATATATATATATATATATATATGTATGTATATTTTGGGCAATAGTTGTACTCACTCGTAATTGTGGATCGCACCGAAAATGTTGTATGTAACTTGTATGTTTTGAATCGTCGATTGTTGAAAGTTAAAAGAGGAAAATGAGTTTATGTGATAAATCGTACTTTGAATCTAAATTGGCTAATTCATACGGAACTATGCGTATTATGAACACGGGGTAATGCATTGGGTAGAAAAGGCAATCTAGGTCCGCTTGACTGGGTTCATCCGGTTAGGCGCCGGTCTCGTCCCTCGGTTTTGGGGCGTGACACAGACGACTCAGAGTGTGCTGCTGCTTAGGAAGGAGGGGAGTTAGAAGGTTCATTTGTCAATCTGAACCTTTTCGGGTAGTCGAGGATAAACTCTAGTACTGACTCTAACTCAGATCCCTCTCCGGAGGGTGCATACTCACTTCCCGATTGGGAAGCAGCTCTATCCATGGCCCGAATTGTCTTTCTAGTTTCTTTTATTGCTTGCCGGACTTGGGGAGTTAGTCTGATCATTCTCTTGCCTCTCCCCCGAGAGGACTCTCCCTTTCCGCTTGGTTTACGGCCACCACTTGATGGACCATAATCTGCAAGTTCAATTCATTTAACGATTGTTAGTATCCAAGCAGTGTATTTATCAACGAAGAAAAAGGTAGCAGAACAGTGGATTTGAGTTGCAGAAGTAGCAGACCGCGAACCGCACAAAAAAAGGACCGCGGTCCGCATTGAGGTGGGGTTCAGACTACCCACCTCTCTGAAGTTGTCACCGTAGACCGCATAAAAATGACTGCAGTCCGCACTTAGGCACCGTGAACCGCATAAAAATGACTGCGGTCCGCACTGGGTGGGGTTCAGAATACCCACCCCTCTGAAGTTGAACTCCGCTGACTGCATAAAATCAATCACGGTCCGCACTAAGTCACCGCGGACCGCACAAAAAGGCACTGCGGTCCGCGGTCATCAGTTGGGACTTGTGTCATTTAAAGCACCGCGGTCCGCGTAAAAGCACCGCGGTCCGCACTAATTCCCAACCTAGATTTCCAATTTTCACTTTTCATTCAAGTTCAAATGCACATGTTGTTGAAACCCTAGGTGTTTAATCAGTGTAATTAATTACAATGGGTCTAAATTAAGCATTATGAACAAACCCTACACATGATTAATGGACTAGAGGAGAAAAAAGGGAAAAAAGAAGAAGAAAATCTATTAATTAAACAAAAAAACAATAAAATTAAGAAGTTATGAAAGCAAAATTACACTTACTAGATGTGGGATGAAGATGAGATGAATAAATTGAACACTTGAAATTAGCAAGAGTGATGCACAGTTAAAATTTTACTGTAGAGAGTCAAAGAGCGTAAAGTGTAAAATGAAGCTCTGAGACCCTATTTATAGAACTGGGCCTGGGACCCACAGTACTCACCCCACCGCGGACGGCATAAAATGAACGCGGTCCGCGGTCCTAAAAAGATCTGGGCAACTGGGTAATTCTCCACTGTGGTCCGCGTAAAATCAACTGCGGCCGCAGTGGTCCACCGCGGTCCGCGTAAAATGGTATCGCGGCTGCGGTGGAAACTTCAGAGACTTGTTTTTCTGGTGAGCCAGCTTCGCGGACAGCACAAATTTTACCGCGGTCCGCATTGCAACTTCAGAGAGCTAGTTTTTTTTACAACTTAGCCTTGTGCCCTGCATCAAAATAATCCTACAACACCACACAACTAGTTAGTCCAAAAATAAATATTATACTACCAAGAAAATCAAAGAAAAACAAAAAATAAAGACACATGGGTTGCCTTCCAAGAAGCGCCTGATTTAACGTCGTGGCACGACGCATGTTACCATATTCAATTGAGCTTCAGCAAAGCCACCACGTGGCTATCGTCAAATTTCCCACGTTAGTGCTTGCACTGGTGCCCATTCACTCGAAAAATCTCCCCATTTTTGTTCTTGAGATCGAGATCACCAAAGGGTGTAACCAATACAACTTCAAACGGGCCACTCCACTTTGACTTGAGTTTGCCCGGAAAGAGACGGAGTCTATAATTGAAAAGGAGAACCAAGTCTCCCACCTTGAATTCCCGTTCTTTGGCATACTTATCATGAAGGTACTTCATTTTGTCTTTGTACAAGGAGGAGCTAGTGTATGCATGAAATCTGAACTTATATAGCTCATTCAAGTGATCAACTCTTAGATTAGCAGTTGTGTCCCAATCCAAGTTCAACTTTTTCAAAGCCCAAAGTGCCTTGTGCTCCAATTCCACCGGAAGATGACAAGCCTTGCCATACACCAACCGGTAAGGTGACATACCGAATGGGGTCTTGAAAGTGGTCCGGTAGGCCCAAAGAGCATCATCAAGCTTCCGAGGCCAATCAGTCCGGTTAGCATTCACAGTTTTGGCCAATATATTCTTGATCTCACGATTGGACACTTCCACCTGGCCACTTGCTTGAGGATGATACGGAGTAGACACTTTATGATTAACCCCATACTTCGATAGCAAATAATCAAAGGCCTTATTGCAAAAGTGAGACCCCCCCTTCACTGATGATGGCACGGGGTGTCCCAAATCTTGTGAAAATATGCTTCTTCAGAAAACCAACCACACTCCGGGCCTCATTATTGGGCAAAGCCACAACTTCAACCCATTTTTAAACGTAGTCCACAGCTACGAGTATGTAAGTGTTTCCACAAGAACTCACAAATGGCCCCATAAAGTCAATACCCCATACATCAAAGATATCCACTTCTAGGATTGTAGTAAGAGGAATCTCATCACTCTTGGATATTCCACCCATTTGTTGGCATTCATCACATCGCTTCACGAACTCATTAGCATCTTTGTATAAGGTAGGCCAAAAGAAACCACAACTTAGCACTTTTGCAGCGGTCCTTGCCCCTCCATGATGACCACCATAAGGTTAGGAGTGGCAAGACTCAAGAATCGATCCTTGTTCCTCTTCGGGCACACATCGTCGGATGACACCATCATTAAAAATCTTGAATAAGTATGGTTCATCCCAATAAATATCCATGATATCCCTCCTAAGCTTCTTCCTTTGGTTGGAAGAGAGCTTACAAGGAACAACATCGGTGACAATATAATTGGCAATGTCCCCGAACCATGGAATTTCTTGCATTGACACAGAAATAAGTTGTTCATCAGGGAAACTATCATCAATTTCAAGCCCATCACTAGGTCGACCTTGCTCCTCCAAGCGGGAAAGATGGTCGGCCACTTGGTTTTCACTCCCTTTTCTATCAATAATCTCCAAGTCAAACTCTTGAAGCAACAACACCCACCGCATGAGTCTCGCTTTGGAATCCTTTTTGGTCATGAGATACCGGAGTGCCGCATGGTCAGTGTGAATTATGACCTTGGCACCCATAAGATAAGGACGAAACTTCTCCATCGCAAAGACTATTGCCAATAGCTCCTTCTCGGTGACAGTGTAGTTCATTTGGGCCGAGTTCATTGTTTTGCTAGCATAATAGATGGGGTGAAAAATCTTGTTCACCCTTTGGCCAGAACCGCCCCCACAGCCACATCACTAGAGTCACACATGAGCTCAAAAGGAGAGCTCCAATCGGGTACAGTGATAATTGGTGTGGAAGTGAGCTTTTGCTTCAATAGCTCAAATGCCTTCATGCAATTGTCATCAAAGTTGAAATTGGCATCTTTCTCTAGCAATTTGCAAAGAGGATTGACCACCTTAGAGAAGTCCTTAATGAAACGCATATAGAACCCGGCGTGCCCAAGGAAGCTCCGGACCCCCTTAACCGAAGTTGGAGGTGGAAATTTAGAAATCACTTCAATCTTCGCCTTGTCCACTTCAATTCCATTCCTCGATATTTTGTGGCCCAACACTATCCCTTCTTCCACCATAAAATGGCACTTTTCCAAGTTTAATACTCGGTTGGTCTCTTCACACCGAACGAGGACTTTGTCAAGATTGATCAAACACTCATCAAAAGAATCCCCAACTACACTGAAGTCATCCATAAACACCTCAAGGAATTCTTCGACCATATCGGTAAAGATCACCATCATGCACCGCTGAAAAGTGGCGGGTGCATTGCAAAGACCAAAAGGCATCCGGGAGAAGGCAAACGTACCATAAGGACATGTGAAAGTGGTATTCTCTTGATCCTCCGGGGCAATCAAGATTTGATTATAGCCTGAATACCATCCAAAAAGAAATAAAAATCCCGACCCACAAGCCTATCTGACATTTGATCCAAGAAGGGTAAGGAGAAATGGTCCTTGCAAGTCACTTTGTTTAACTTGTGGTAATCCATACACACCCGCCATCCCATGACCGTTCTTGTTATAATGAGTTCATTTTTGTCATTTTGGACCATTGTCATGCCACCCTTTTTGGGAACACACTGGACCGGAGAAGTCCAAGCACTGTCCGAGATTGGGTAGACAACCCCTGCATCAAGCCACTTGATGATTTCATTCTTCACCACTTCTTGCATTGCTTCATTGAGCCTCCGTTGGTGTTCTACGGAAGGCTTTGCTCTATCCTCAAGAATGATTTTGTGCATGCAAAATGCGGGACTTATTCCCCGAATTTCAGCAAGAGTCCATCCTATGGCTTTCTTCCTCCTCCTTAGCACTTTTAAAGTGGAGCCTACCTACAATTGGGTTAGGCAAGAGGAAAGAATTACAGGCAAAGTACGTGAGGGACCAAGATATTCATACCTGAGGTGTGGTGAAAGTGGCTTCAACTCCAATGTAGGTGGCTCTTCGATTAAAGGCATTGTCGGAGGAGTTTTCCGATTCTCCAAGTCTAATGATAGCTTTTGGGGACCATAGGAATAAGAACCCATGCCTTGAAGGGCATTGGTACTTTCAAGTAAGCCATCCACCACGATGTCATCGTTGTTCAATAAAGCTTCCTCCACTGGATCCTCAACATTAATCATAGAGCTTGCATCATCAATAATGACCTCGGTGACAAGGTCCATGAAAGATCATACTTATGTGTTGTTGGGCTGCTTCATTGATTTACACACATGGAACACAACCTTTTTATTTCCCACTCGGAAAGTGAGCTCACGGGACTCCATGTCAACTAAGGCCTTACCTGTTGCAAGGAAGGGCCTTCCCAAGATAATGGGGACCTCATAATCCACTTCGCAATCCAATATGACAAAATCCGCGGGCAAAATAAACTTGTCGACCCGCACCAATACATCATCAATGATTCATAGGGGCCTATTCATAGTTCCATCCGCCATTTGAATACGCATGGAGGTCGCCCTAGGTTTCCCAATCCCCAATGTTTTAAAGACCGAGTATGGCATCAAGTTTATACTAGATCCAAGGTCACACAAAGCTTTAGCGAACTCCACACTCCCGATTGTGCAAGGAATGGTAAAAGCTCCCCGGTCTTCAAGTTTGGGTGCCATTGAATGCACTATGGCACTCACTTGTTGAGTCATCTTAATGGTTTCTCACTCCATAGACCGCTTCTTTGTGACTAAGTCCTTCATGAACTTAGCATACCGGGGCATTTTATCCAAAGCTTCAACCAACGGGACATTGATGGAAAGATTTTTTATCATCTCGATGAATTTCTTGAATTGATTGTCTTGATTTTGCTTCGCCAACCTTTGAGGAGGGGGCCTAGGAAATGGTGCCTTGGCTTGTGGGACCACCGAATCTGGCATATCAATCACGTGTTCCCTATACGAGTTCACGTACCTTTGCAAATCCTCCCCATTGTCATGGATACCAATTCTCACCTCACTAGTAGTTGGCTCTTCCACCACTTGCAACTTCAGTTGGTAACTCATCATTTGGCACTTCATTATCATCAATAACAACTCTCTTTTTCTAGAAGAACTCGTTTCACCGCCTTTTCCACTTCTTGTGGTCACCGCCATGGCGTGATCGGGTATTATTATTGTTACCACCCTTAGGGTTTACCACTGTATCACTCGGTAGTGCTCCATTTGGGCGTGTGTTCAAGGCATGAGAAATTTGGCCCATTTGTACTTCAAGATTCCTAATGGAGGTGTTGTGGGAAGCCAATTGAGCATCGGAGTCCGCATTGCGATCCATCATTTTCTTGAACATTTGTTCAATTCTTCCCATGTAATTACCTAATGAGTTTTGGCCTTGAGCTTGGTACGGGGGTGGATTGCTTGGTTGTTGGTACATCAGGGGCCTTTGAGAGCTTGACCCCCGGTTACCATTAGCACCCCAATTGTTGTTGTTATTGCCTCCGTTCCAATTGTTATCATTGTTGTTCCCCCTGTTTCGTGAATTGTTGTTATTGTTCCAATTTCTCTGTCTTTGATTACCCCAACTTTGATTGTTACCTTGGTTGCTCCAGTGTTGATTGTTGCTTTGATTGTCCCCTTGACCTTGGTAATTATTGGCATATATAACATCCTCTTCTTGATCATCATATGGCTCTTCTTGGCTATACCCACTTGGTCCTTGGTCACTTTGATCATTGTTGCTTTGCTTAGGATTTCCCCGAGGTCTTCTTTGGTTCACTCCCTCCATGGCATTTACTTGCTTTGGCCTTTGTAATTGTTGAAGTTGGGCCTTGGCAAGTTGGTTCATAGTGGTAGTGAGCTCGGCAATTGCTTGCCCCTGTTCTTGATGTTCTTTGTGAAGACTATTGACACCGGACTCGCCCTGAGGTACGTTTGCTCTACTTTGCCATGCTAACGATGTGTCAGCCATCTCATCTAAGACCTCACATGCCTCGGGGTAAGTCAATTTCATGAAATTTCCACAGGCCAATTGATTGACCACACATTGATTGACAGTGTTTATTCCTCGGTAGAAGGTCTGATGGATCATGGCTTCAGTCATGTCATTGTTGTGACATTCCTTAACCATGGTCCGGTAGTGCTCCCAAATCTCATGCAAAGGCTCGTTAGGTTCATGCTTAAAAGCCAATATTTCATCTGTGAGCGTCACCATGTGACTAGGCGAGAAATTTTTTGCAATAAACTTGTCTGCGAGCTCATCCCATGTGGATATGGAGTGGTTGGGAAGCCGCTCGAGCCAATCAAGAGCCTTCACTCGAAGAGAGAAGGGGAATAACCGAAGTCTCAATGCATCTTTCGAGACATTCGTTTGTTTACTACCCCAGCAGGTATCCACGAAGCCCTTCAAATGTTTGTAAGCATTTTGGTGGGCGTCTCCGGTGAAATAGCCCCGTTGCTCAAAGAGTGTCAGCATCACATTTGTTATTTGAAAATTTCCCTTTCGGATTCTAGGCGGAACAATAGCACTAGCATACCCCTTGTTTGGAAGGACCCGAGGGGCTGCTCTGGGAGGTGGAGGCGGGGGAGGGTCTGGAATGTCCTCATTAGCATTGGCCTGTCGGCCCCGTCTGAGAGGAGGTACTTGGTTTATCTCATCTTCTAGGTTGTCATATACCTCCTCTATGATGTTTCCCAAAGGATCCGCCATTATAACCTGAAGTGATTCAACACACACGTTAACAGAAAAAGGAAAGAAAAACACTTAACACCACTATTCACGTAGATAATCAACACCGTATAACTCCCTGGCAACGGCGCCAAAAAGTGATCGGCTCTCACCTACACTACTATAGAGTAGCAAGATGAGGGTCGGAGCAGCTTTTACCCGAAGGATCGGGATCGAATCCACAGGGAGTTGTGATTGTGGGAGTTGAGTTTCTAGGCAATCTAGTAGTAGTTCGTTCTCTTAATTGCACTTTTCATACATTTTTTTTTGATATTTATACTAATAGTGATTTGCTAATTAACTAACGAATGTCTTTTTGGTTGTTTTCTTAATGGATAAAAGGCACTAGGGTTATGACTTTTTCCTAGGCGAATATTTAACGGGATCCAATACCTAAGGCAGAGATGTTGACAAAGGGAATATGGCATAACCAATGCACGAAATTAGCCACTTTATACCTCTCGGTAGTTTGAGTGTCTTTGCCCTAATTGCATCTCTCGAGGTCAATTGGGTGTCAAAATTATGCAAGCAATATTGGTTCAAGTAGGGTTTTACTATCTCTAGGTTCAACCCGTTAACTGGGACTATCAATCTCTTGATTTCGTCTCAATTCCTTGTTAGGCTGATTTTCTAGACTCAAGTCCTCTTTCTCAAGAAGAACCCAAGTCAATTGAACACCAATTAGTGTTTGCAACCACCAATTTTAACATGAAAACCACAAATCAGCCCAAATACCAAATAACCATAAACATCTAAGCCTTAATTTAAAGGACCCATTAAACACCCACACTAGGGTTGAGCCACAACCCTAGATAATGGGTTTAGCTACTCATAATAACTAAGAAAATCATAGAAATAGATGAAGCAAAACCCATATAATTGAATTATAAACTAAAATTGAAAGATTCAATGTTAACATCCTTGTAAAAGTACTCAAAAAGATGAATAAAAGTCGTTCACGAGCTCCCCACTATATCTCAGTACAAAGCTTTAACCTAAAAAATAAGAAAAGAAACTATTTATACTTGGTTGAATTTTCTGGACAAAAATACCCATGCGGTGAGGCTTTTGGCTTACAAAACCGGGCTCTGAACTTGGACATCGCGGTCCGCATAAACATGTACCGCGGCCGCGGTGGCTTCAACGCAGACCGCAAAGAAAGGACTGCGGTCCGCAGAGGTCTTCAAGCCTTCAAGGTTTGGGGTCTCTGAATCTCTTGACCGCGGACCGCATAGATTGGACCGTGGTCCGCGTTGATTTTTCCCTTCAAACAGCTCTCTGAATCTCACCACCGTGAACCGCATAAAATTGATTGCGGTCCGCGATGACTTTTGCCTAGGAAACAGCTTCTCTGAATCTTTCCATCGCGGACCGCATAAAATGGACCGCGATCCGCGTTGGATTGGCCTTGGGAAGCACTCTCTGAATCTCTTCAGTGCGGACCGCATAAAGTGGACCGCGGTCCGCACTGGTCAATATATCTCTGTTGTGCTTGGTATTGGTACTTGTGTAGGTTTCACTCCTTTTTTAGCCAGTATTTGACTGTTTGTCATCCTTTTTTACTAAACCCTACAACAAGCACAACAAGTAAGCCTTTGGGACTATTTTGCATATAATTTTATCCAAAACATAAGTACGAAAGAGTGTAAAATAAGGTAAAATCCCTAGTTATCACATATCCGTTAAGGCTACCAAATAATGAAATCAACCATAAAGCAAATAAGGTGCAAGGAAACAAGATGAAATCTCAGCAAAATCATAAGTGAAAGGAAAGGCGTGAAGTTCAGATGAGCATGATTGGTTCAACAATAATGATAGCTAAAACAAAGTAAAGGACTACAGTGATAACTTAGTAAAATAGTTGGACAAACACAAGAAGAGACACTTCAAGCTTAGGCTCAAGGTTAAAAGACAAGAAGGTATAAGTCTTGAACAAGTTCAGGTTTTATTTTAGCAATAACTATCAGGTAGTAAATTTTAGTTTCTAAAACTCACAAAATTACATAAGAGCAATAAACAGAGATGAGCATTGTAAGTCACTGATAACTATGAAGTTTATATTGAACACAAACATGTAAGAATTCAGGCATGGAGATTGTAGGAAAACTCAGAACAAAGATCAATGATTATCATTTACCTAATTGATAATGGAACAAGTTGATCATAAAAAGTTGTCAGACTAACAAAACATAAATATCAAACATGTCAAACACATACAAAACAATTATAATCTACAGAACATTGACTCGACATATCAAAATCATTCAGAGAGATGAACAAAAGAAAAGGGAGAGAAAGGTGATGACCTTCTTAAGGGAAGCAGACCAAACGAATTTTTTTGTTGCTCAAGGATCCTAGAAACGTTCAAGCTTGAATCAGCAAAGAACTCGGCAAAAGAGAAGAAGACAATAAGAAAGTCTAAGACCTGAAACCCTAATGTGCTTAGAGTTTTTGTGCTTAGTGTGTTCAATGTTAGGTCGTTGGTTGGTTGGTAATGTCAGGTGAGTGCATTGAAGACCCCTTTTTATAGTTCCATTAAGTTCCTAAGGTTTTAGTACTCAAAGCAGGATAATAGGTTAAAATTAGAAAGAACGGAAGGGAAATCAGTGTTTTGAGTTTACGTGAGTGGAGAGGTATGAGGGCTGAACGTTGAAGAACAAGGAACCACCGGTCAGAACCCTAATACCTAGAGGTCATTGCATTTGACCTATGGGTGTCGAATATTGGTGATGAAGCCAGCTAACATCTCATTCTCGCTTTGATTTGAAAGGACGAAAGAATAAATCAAGCGAATTTGAAGTTTCACCTATTGATCTAATTTCTTCAATTAAGGTTTGTAAATCGAATGGCGAAAATGTAAAGAACGACAGGACCAAGAGTGCAGGAACAAAAGAAACAACCATGCATTCCATATATTTGAATGGTTAGTAGCGATTTGAAGTTTCATCTCTGAGGTTAGGGTTTGGATTTGAGAGTTCTGATTTTTTATGATAAATAGGCTAAGATTCAGCGAGAATTGTAGATATAGGATGCAAATGAGATTAATTGAGATTGATTTTACGACCTTGCACTAATTTGTGCAAGGCCTGTTGATTGATGGAGTTTAGGGCAGACAAGAGAAAGGATAAGAAGGGGAAAGAAGGACGGCGGTTCAAAGAGGAATTGATTAGGGTTCTGGGAGATAGGGTTGGTCGTCCCTGAGTTATGGTTGAGAGATTTGATCTGGGTCATTGCTTTTAGATCAACGGTCCTGATATTTAGGGATTCTACAATTTTTATAGGGAATTTTGGTGTCCGTTAGATCTTATTGATCCAACGGTGAGGATTAAGTCTTTTGAGGTTTTAAAATTAAAGAGGAAATGAAGTTAAAATTGTGGAGTGTTGGTCTAGGAAATGGATGGCCCAGATGATTTGTGTTTTTTTGTGAGTGTGGGAGACAGGTGACGTGGCAGGCGTTGATTGGTTGAGAAGTGATGGCAAGGATTACCAACAGGGATGAGATGGGGTTGTTTGCGTTGGGTATATTTCGGACTAGGCTTGTCATTTGGGCCAAAAATAATTTAAAGATGGCCATTTTACATTTGGTTTAAGAATTGCAATTGTAGCCTTTTAGTCTTAAACCCTTTTAAAATCAATTTCAATAAAAATGTTGTGAAATTATAATTATTGTATGTTACTAATTATTTCAATTAATTTTCTATAAATACACATATTTCGAATTATAGCACTAATTTCGAGATATGAACATAGTAACCTAATTTACTCCACATTAAGGAGTAATTTTCTCGAATTATAAAATATGTGTAATGTATATACAAAAGTTATTTTTATAATAGTAAATACATTTGTAATTACAGAATATTAGTACTATATGATTAATTTTGAAACTAGATTTTTATTAATTTATAAAAATAGATACTCATTAATAGAAAAATACTTTTAAAGTATTTATTGTAAATTGTTAAGCGTGAATAAATTAATTTTACATGGGAGGGTAAAACTTGGCCGTCAACCGTCAACCGCCATCAACTAGGTGCTTAGAACTTACGTGGCTCAGGAGACATGGATGCATCAATACCTTACAAGAGTAACTTACCTCCTATGCCATTTTAAAGAATTGCGCGAAACATAAATAAACCCGAGAGGAAAACGCTGAAGGATATGCACTAGGATGCTTGGGGTCAGCTGCAAACATCTCCGACGCAGGGGGAAATCTCTATAGACCATTTATTACGATCAACCCTCGACTCCGGCCGAGAAGAGATAAATACCATTAATATGATTAAATATTGGCACAATGACGTTATTAATTATTTGTAGAACGGCACAGTACCCTAAGATAAAAAGATTGTTCGGCAACTTAAGGTTCGGGCGGCGAGATATTACCTCGTCGAAGTATATATGTACCAAAGATCCTTTAAAGGTCCTCTAGAAAAATGATTAGGACCGGGGGATATAGATTATGTGCTAAGAGAAGTTCATGAAGGACACTACAAAAACCATTCAAGAGATAGGTTGATAGTTAGGAAGCTGATCGGAGCAGGATACTACTGGGCCCATTTGGAACATGATGCCTCCGATTTTGTCAAAAAATGTGATAAATCGCAGCGATTCTCACACCGGCTCCACCATCCGGCCAAACCATTCCATATTGTTCCCTTGGCCATTCATAAAGTGGGGGGTGGACATAGTGAGACCCTTACCACAAGCTCCAAGTCAGTTACAAGTTTTTCTTGTATTAACTTTTCGAAATGGATGGAAGCAAGTGCTTACTAGCAAATCCGAGAAAAGGAAGCGATTGACTTCGTGTGGAGGATTATCATATGCAGATTCAATGTACCAAAGGAAATTTCATGCGACAATGGACCCATCTTATATGGGCCAAAGTGACCAAGTTTTTCGAAGTGTGGAAAACCAAAAGAATCACCTCCACACCCTATCACCCTAGAGCTAACAGACAAAACGAATCTTCAAAAAAAGTTATACTTGGCTATTTGGAAAAAAAGTTTAGAAACAACAAAAGGCAAGTGGTCGGAGGAATAGCCCGGAGTATTATGGGCTTACCGCACAACGGCGAATTTGATTACTGGACAGACTTCATTTTCCTTACTGTATGGATTTGAAGCGCAAATTCTAGTCGAAATAGGGTAACCAAACCTAAGGTTCGTACACACAATCTGAGACTCAAATAAAGAAGTAGTCGTACGCAGTCTACACATGGTCGAGGGACGAAGGGAGATGGCTTTCGTTTGTATGGATGCAGAAAAAACAACGAATCAAAAAATATTACAGCAAGAAATTTAACCAGGGACGTTTAAAGGTAGGCTACTTCAAAGTGTGTCTGCAGCACCCAGGATTCGAACGTGGGAAATCTATGTCCGGAATTGGAAGGACCCTACAGAATAACCGAAATAATGCACAACGGATCGTACAAGCCTGAAGAAATGGGTGAAAAGTCAGTAAAGGAAAATTGAAATGATGCACATTTCAAATGGTTCTACTTCTAGACTCCATGGTGTTGTTTCTTTATCTTTTTGCAACTTATCTCTTGAATTTGTTATCTTGTACTAACATTCTTAGACTATAAGAAATAAACTGGCCCGACCTAGATGATGACCCCACGACCCTTTTAGGTGTAACTAATAAACCTTAATAGTTTTACGTCAAGGTCGAACAATCTGATAACGAAAGGGCCCAGGTACTGTCTTTATCTAAAGAATAGTGCCCCAATCACCCAACTTCCTTGTGTAGGAATTTCACTATCGGAAGACATCCCAGCATTAGATAACATTCTAGTGTTCGAGCCTTCATCCCTCAAACCCGAACACTAAGGGGAATGACACCCTGTATAGGGTTCGCACGAGAGCACTAAGGACAGAAAGAACCTCAAAAGGTCAAGAAAAAGGCTGGAAGATCCCAAGACAAAGCAGAAGGCCCATGCCCATAGCCCGAAAAACCCTCAAAGGTGTATTGCTACCGGACGAAAAGGTGGACATGATTCTTAGAAATAAGTCACCTCAAAAAGGCGCAATTGTAAATTTAAATTAGCATAAGGCCTCTTTGAACATATTGTTGAAAATGCACCCAATATGACAAACGTATTCGAAGTCACTATCTCATTCGAATAAAGGAAATTTTGTTTCTTCTACTTATATTTCCGAGAAGCTTTCCAAAAAATCATAAAATAGCTTCCATCTCTATGAAAACAACTTTCATCGCAAAGTTACGACTAGCGACAAATGCTCCCAGAGCAATGGCTCTAAGAAGTCTCTGAAACCAAACAAAAATTAAAGAATTCGACGAAAATGAAATAGGTACAATCTAATTTTCAAGAAAAGACATATGCATATAAACATACTTTATTCATTTAAAAAAAGGGCTCGGAATAAGGAAATACGAGAAAACACCTAAAAAGAACTACAGACTTGGGCTACAATTGCGGGCTTGAGAATCAGACATACAAGAGACATTTGGGTCATCATTGGTTGTTGGAGGGGTTGAGGAGTCAGGGCCAACCTTTTCCCCCTCCTCGTCTTCATCATCGAGGCCCTCCTCGTCCAAATCGGTGCTTAACACCTGCATTTCACGGGAAGCAAGGCCAAGCAATACATGAAGCTCCCTCCTTTCGGCCTCAAGTAGAAAGCGAGAGGGGAATATCCAACTCTATAATGTGCGCCTTATGAATATTGTTAAGATGAGTCTCCATGACTGCCAAGGCCCGGTTAATGACTATCTTCTTTTGTAAATTCACGAAGGCCTCTTGAGCAGACTCTCAATTTTGGTTGTTAGGTAAGGCCCTCTCCTCAGCCGCTTCCCATTCAAACCACAAACCCAGAACCTCGTCCTCTAATCGAGAGTAATTTTCCCTCAGTTGCACTTCTATGTGTTGTCTTCGAATCCAGCTCCACTTTGAGGATCAAAATTCTCTCAAAAGCCCTATATCGATCAATATGAAGGGCAAACAATTCATGCATTTTTATTTGTCACTCCTTTTTGCAGCTTCCGTCTGCGCCTAGGGGCCTCTTTCTCAGCCCTAAGCTCTTAGACCTCATTTTGGAGCTTCTCATTCTCAAGCTTCAGTAGCTTATCGTACCTCACCACTAGAACCTTTTTCAGGGCCCCGAGGAGAAGCAACAAGCTGCTTTAGAAAATGTAGAAGGAAAGAGTAATGAGAAGAGTAACTGCAGTAGGCGAGTGCAAAATGAAATTTGGCCATATGTAGTTTACCATGGCGGATTCGTGGGTGATCTGCGTCACCAATGTTGCAGAGTTTATGGAATCCATTTGAGCCATTATTTGTCTTGTAAACTCGCGTCCTTTAGGGGACAATGGGGAGGGAAAGTACTGAAGAAGGGCTAGCATCATCTTCTCATGGCAGTTCAGGAAGTAGCTTGTGGAGCAGCCTGGTGGCATCAGCCACAGAGGGAAGACCTGTTGGGGCCATTAGTTGAAAATAGACTCTCTTCTCGAGTCCCACCCCTGCGTAGGGCTATGCGTAATTTAATAAATACCGAATTATCGTACCAAAATAAAAGAAATTTGGTATTTTGTATTTGGTTTAAGTTTTTTTAAAACTTGTATTAGATATGCTATTTGGTATTTTAAAGTGAAATATTGAAATATTGATATCATACCGAAAGATATATTTATATTACACAATAAACATATTATTAGTTATATCACAAACATATAAAAATATATAAATTTTACTTTCCTTTATTCTCAAAGTTCATCAATTAACTCTAAGCAGGTAACAAGACATTTCTAATGACAAAATTTATTTCTTTATGTACAGTTTTTTCTCTTTAGGTTCATATTTGCTTGTTTTGGACGACGTTTTTGTCGACAAACATTTTTAGTTTCATATATTTGAGTAATTTAATTAAGAATTTTATAGTATATGACTCTATGCACAAGTTAGTATTCAAACTGAATAAACCGAAGTAACTGAACCGAAATGGAAAGGAGAAAACCAAATAGTACCGAAGTAAATTAGATGCGGTATTGGTATAGCATTTTAAGAAACCCAACACAAAATACCGAATCAAAATATCTAAATATCGGACCGTACCGACTGACGAACCCCCTAACCGCCAGAATATATTTGTATTAGCAAGAAGAAAAAGGAGATAATTTCAAGCCAAAGAAAAATTTGTTAGGAAAAAAGAGGGTTGTCGTGGTATAGTACTCGGATATCGCCGAGTGTGGAAGTAATGGACTTCCAAGTCCTCTTAACAGTTATTTGAAACATGTCGGATCTTGGACACCCATTCCTCGATGTGGGGCACCATTTCAAGAGGCACCACGATGGCTGTAAAGTCCGAAAAAAGAAATGAAGGACAATAATGATTCAAACCAAACAAAGCAAAGTGATTCAAATACTTATGATTATTGTTCCATTTCTCTGGAAATCGAACTTTGTCATTTGTTAAAAGAAATTTGGTCTGAACGACCAAGTACCTCTCGAACCAGCGACGATCAAAGTCGTCCCTGCAGTTCGAAATGAGGGCCTTCGAAACCAATTACATCATGTTAATTACTCCCCCTCATTAGATCTTGGGAGGCTACAGATGGAATAGGTGCTGATAAGTTAAAACTACCCCCCCCCCCCCCTTTTCAGCCAGGTGGTGGAGACATATTATGAGCCTCCAGATCTGAGGGCCGATTTGTGGCAAACACAATTAGTACCGAATACACATTTCGGCAATCACGTCATCAAAGGGAAGGGGAAATCTCATGGAAAAATGGTACGTGGTTATAAAATGAGTATATGGGATGATGGTTGGTTAACCTTTCGCCGCCATGGGGAAGATCGAGGACAAGGTCCGTCTGGTCCCCCCACCCATAATCCTTCCAAAAACGAGGTAGAAGTTCATCGGTGATAAGGGTAGGGTAGTGAAAAAATGGAGAATCCCGACCCCCCCCCCCCCCCCCNGGGGTTGGTTAAAACGGGAATTCCCCCCCCCCCCCCCCCCCCCCCCGACTTTTTCTTAATGTTGAAGTCATTGTCATTTTCAGCTCCATAGGTATGATGTCAGGGACCGTCCTCTCTGGCTAAGAGGCTAAATCCACCTTTTCGGCGGTCCTCCTCATTTTCGCCGGTGAAGGGCGGTACAGACCACCATCTTTTCTATGCCGGCTTTGTACGATGCTTCCTTCTGTGCATCGGAAGGCGAAACGGAAGGCGGATGATCTAAAGATCACTGATTATGAGAATCCATAAGGCAAAAAGGAGACTTGATTTTATTGAAAAGGTATTTGAGTTGTTAGGAGAAAGACAATCGAGATTTAGAAGAAATTTCAAAATTGAAGGCTATAGGAGGGATGAGAGAACAAGAAATAAAACCTCATCCTCCTTTTAATACATTCCCAAACAATGATTATGATTAGGCACGCCCACGTGTTAGTTGTATTAAATAGGTGTGACATCAAACGTCAAGTACTTTAAAGGATGTCTGATAGAATGTCATGCCTTTCCAAGTTATCCTTCCCGAGAAATGATAGACCCGTCCAAAAGGCTGCAAACACGAAATATACATTTCAGTAGCTATGTAGAGAAGAGTCCGGAACTAAAATAATGTAGTTTTAAATAAAAAGAATATTAATAAGTCTAAAAAAAAAGTTACAATATTATATATAACGCTTAAATTTTGTGTGTTATACTTTAACGGTAACTTTTGCCGTTAAGGTATAACGTTAAGTATTTATGCATTATACCTCTAACGATTTGACTGTTCACATATAACGCAGGGATTTTGTACGCTATATTTAAAGCGCTTACTTTTTGCGCGCAATACCTTTTTTTTTGTCCCACCAATAATAACTGATATAACAATAATTCAAATGTGTATAGCGCACATTAAAAGGGTGTTATACATCAAAAATTTCAGCCTCCCAAACTAGCCATTTCCTATATAAAGGGGTTAGGATTTTAGGAAAATTCATTCAAAAAATATTTTAACTCCCGTTCAAACGTTTCTTGTTGTTAAATTCTCAAACATTTTTTCATTATGTCTAAAGAGCGTAGAATAAGAGTTTCATTATATTGTGGGGGGGGGGGGG
>ML281579.1:124098-153356 GCA_005239495.1 Nicotiana undulata
GGGGGTGAGGTTGTGATGGAGAATAACTCTGTGAGGTACAGTTTATCTCCACAGTGTCATGTTAAATTGCCACTTACAATGGAGTACGATAAATTGATATCGTTGTTATGCAAAAAAAATGAGTGTGAGGAAACGTTCAGTGATACTAAAGTAACCGGAAGATATCTGTATTCCGTCACTCCGCAAGGGGTTGCTTTTTTCTCAGAGTTTAACATCGACGATGATAAAATTTTGAGGGATTTTCTGAGGACTCCGGATGAATGCCGGGAATTTCTTGTAATCACAATGTTGGATATGTACGTCAAGGTCGAAGACGTTCCCAACAATGAGGTTGCGCGTAGTAGAGATAACCCCCAGTCATCGGGTGGTTATTCTGGAGCAGGTTTTGCCGGACAGGTTCCGGATGAAAGAGTTTTCCTTGATTTAAACTTATCACTGCCGGCGAATGAGCAGCGAGAAAATAAGTTCTCTCCTGCTTTCCATAATTCACAAGACGAGTGGTAAACTTCAATTTTCCTTTGTGTTACGATGTACATTTTTGTTGTATTGAATTTGTATTAACGCTCATATATTTAACAGGAAGTACCGGCCGGATATGAATTTTACAAGTGGTCCATCCGGGAGTCATCACCTAAATGAAAATGTCCATCATGGAATTTCATCACATTACAACTTGTAAGTGAAGTGATATAGCTATATGGAAAGTTTTTATTAATTTCGGTATCTTATTATTTTGTTGCTTGTGCAGTGAACACGATCTAGTTGAACCACCCGTACTCACTCAATTGCCCGAAGACGACGTACTAAATCGGGATCTGGCAGATGCACAAAGTGAGGAAGAGAACAGTGATTACGACAACAATGCCGATGAATCCGAAGACGAGACACCCTTTCCTCGTGAGGATGGTGATGATGAGGATGAGAATGAAGGACCTGATTTGACGAGAGAGTATGCTCCCCCCCCCCTAGACGAAGAGTGTACGAGTCCCAAGTGTCGTTTCATTCAAGGGAAGTTCCTTACATTGATAACTTACCAAGCATGCCGGATGTGGAACCTCTCATAAGGTATTTTGATAAAATCCGGACAACAATGTGGGATGAATCAAGACCAACGGTGCTGGCAAAGGGCATGCTTTTTCCTGATAAAGCGCGCGTAAGTAGGGCTTGTAAAATGCACAACGTAAAAGAGTGTCGTGAGATGACGGTATGGGAGTCATGTCTGGTGGTATACAAGGATGTTTTCCGCAGGTGGTTTTGGCCATGACATTGGATGTTGCGTGCGAGCAAGAAGAAGACAGGTCTGTGGAAAGTGAGTAAATACATTCCCACCCACACATGCAAAATGGACACATTCAACGGGAATCACTTCAACTTGGATATTGACTTGATTTCTCTTGTACTTATTCTACACCTCGAAGTGTCCATAAGGTATAAAATCAAAGAGTGCATTACATCAGTCCACCAGGAATATGGCCATACCATTACCAAAAGAAAGGCATTTCTCGGGCGCAAACGAGCATTTGAAATTGTCTATGGTAATTGGGATAAGTCATTTGCAGCTCTGCCCAAGTACATGGCCGCACTACAGCACTTTAACCCCAGGACGCTTGTTGAATGGAAGCTTGAGAGGAGTCAAGGGAAACTAGAATATATTCAATTACGTGTTCTGGGCGTTTAAACCAGCAATTGATGGTTTTTTGCATTGCCGGCCCTTGGCACTCATGTCTATGGAAAGTACGATATCAAGCTGTTGATAGTCGTGGCAGTAGATGCTAATGGACATATATTTCCTCTAGCTTTTGCTGTTTGTGCCAATGAAAGCACATATACGTGGACGTTATTTTTGAACCACTTGAAAGAGCACGTCAAACAGCGTTTCGGTATTTGTCTAATATTTGATCGGCACGGTGGTATATTAAGTTCTATGGAGAACTTGCCTGCATGGCAAGAAACTTATGCCTACCACCGTTACTGTGTGAGGTACTTTAAGGCCAATTTTCAAAAGGCATATCCCAACAAGGATCTGTATGATTTGATGTGGATGGAAGCAACAGACCACCAACAACATAAATTCCGGAGGCACATGGAATCCATCAGGAAAGAAGACGAGGTAGCCTATCGTTGGTTAATGCGACATCACCCTGAAAAGTGAACTTTGCATGCAGATGGTGGCAGACGATGAGGAATTCTTACTACAAACGTGTCAGAGTCTTTCAACGGGTTATTGAAGTCGTCAAGAGGATTGCCTGTCACAGCCATGGTGCGGATGTCGTTCAAGCAGACGGCGGAGAGGTTTGTTGAAAGGTCTGCAGCTGCAATGGCATTGATGGAAATAGGTGTTGAATTTATGCCAGTGCCGATGAAGAGATTTGAGAAATACAAACGGCGATAACATTGGCATTCATTTTTGCAGTATGATAACGAAAGAAATGTTTTTGAAGTTTGCACAGCTATCCATCAAAATCGGGGGAATAATGTACATACTGTAAATGAATCATCAAGGTTATGCTCTTGTGGGAAATGGTCCATCTACCACATGCCTTGCTCACATGACATCAAGTGTTTTCAACGTGTTGGTTTTGGTATAACCAACTATGTTGATCAACAATATAGTGTTGCCAAGTACCTAAACACATATAGTGGGCAGTTGCAGCCAGTGGGTGCTGAGCATTATTGGTCGTCGGAACCATTTAAAATGGTGTGTAACAAGTCATATTTGCGTCGAATACAGGTGCAGAAGAGAACGCGTATACGGAACCAAATGGATGTTAGTGATACCGTTTATGCGCGCAAATGTGGTATATGCTCGCAAACAGGACACGACCGTTGAAAATGTCCTTCAGCTTATTTGGGTGGCAATAGTGATCAAGCTCGTGGTGGGTGTTCTTATAGTGTGCCTAACTATCAATGAGTTTATGTTATAATAATTAGTTGTTTTGTTTATGTTGCAAGATTTATGAAATAAAATTATGTTTGTTAATTATGATTTGAACTTTTCCATTTTAGTTTTTTAAATGATAATTTAATAAAACTATATGTGTATTGTTTGTCGAACTGAAAAAGCTGACCAGCTGACATAAAGTTGTTTTGTACACATCATGATCTTTAACACGCAAAGCATAGCGCGATTAAATACTATATTACGTGTGTATATATAACGCGATTAAATACTACGTTATGAGTGTTTGCTTGCCTATAAATAACGGGCTCATTCTAGTTATTTTGTGCACTCAAAAATAACTAATAGCAAATCTTTCAAGAAAAGCAAGGTTTTTTTAACGCACAAATGTCTCAACCTCTTTATATACCAAGGTGAAAGTGTGAAAAAAGATGCATGATGCAAAATTGTTGGGATAATGGTGAAGTTGGACGCCGCTACTGGCACTGTGTGAACCAATTTTATAAGGTTCCCGACGAACCTATTTGCGATTTTGAGGTATGGGTTGATGAACCCTGTTATCAGGAATGCTACAAAGAATCTTTGCAGCATCTTCATAATTTGTGTTTAAAACAGTGGGAACATGAAAGAGAAAATAAAAGAGAGGTTGCGGAGTTGAAGGCAAAACTGAAAGAGGTAGAAGAAGAAGAAAAAAAAGCTGGAAGAATAATTTAAGTGGTTGGAGCAGAAAATATTAGGCGTCAGGGACTAAACTTGCGTTGTATGTGTTTAGTGTATTACCTTATCTTTATGTTTCCCATGTCATGTATTTTTATTAGTTCTAATGAATTTTAATTATGTTAAGTTGCTATGTTTGTGTTTTTGTTGTAGTAATGAATTTTAATTATGTTAATTATGTGTGTTTTAATGCTTGTGTTTGTGGTTGTAGTATGAAACTAACTAATGAACGGGAAAATAAAAAAGTAATGCGCATATTATATAAAAATTATTGTTAATGGGTATAGCGTCTTAATTCCATGCGCTATACCTGGCAGTCAAATCGTTCTAGGTATAGCGCACAGTTTTCCAGCGCTATACTATATATAACGCCCAAATACTGGGCGATATATCTTAACGGCAAAAGTTACTGTTAAGGTATAACGCCCAGTATTTGGGCGTTATATATAGTATTGTAACTTTTTTTTTAGACTTATTAATGTTCTTTTTGTTTAAAAACACATTATTTTGGTTCCGGATTCACTGGATAACGGCTCAAGACTCTTGTATGTTATAATAACCACGCCCTCAATGGTCCCTTCCTGGGAATGCGGGCCACGAGATCCGGCACAAGAAGACGAAGTGTCAAGGCGAGAACTCGAAGGTGCTTTGTCGCCTCTTTACGAAGGGCCAGCAAATCCTACATCCCCTGGGAATCCCCATCGATGTTGGTTCCCTAAGTACACACAAGTATATGTGGCCGTCAAGTAATAAAGTGACTTGAAAGTCGGATGTCGAACCCACAGAGACTTAGATTAATCGTTAACTAAGTAAACTAAAATCATTTTAATGTCCAAGATAATCAAAAGTCTGGTTTTTCTATTACAACTACTATTGTGAAATTTAAACACGTAACCAAGGGAGATATAGATTCGAGGTTTGTGGTCAGTTTATCAATCCTATTGAGTTCGTAACATGTTAATCCAAATTATCTATGGTTGCTAGTTGGTCGGATCGTTTATATAAATAACATGTTTCCATTATACTATCCGTATAACCACAATATATCATCATACATTCCTATGGTATTGAATTTATCATGAACGGATATAATATGATATTCAACTACGCAAGACTGTTAGGTATACACCTATCCTAACCGCGAAATCTTTCCCCGAGCCACAGGTTTAGAAACAAGCTCTCTCTAATTCTACTCTAATCTAAACACAGTTTTCCCAAGCATAGCATAGATAGTAAATAGAACTCAATTACTGGCCAAATAATTAAGAAATTATGCACAGAATTTGACAAACAACCAAAGACGATAACTCGAATTAACGGTAGTGTAATTAACAAACTTCAATATTCATGACAACCACAACCCTAGAATACGAAGTTTATCTCCACATATACATGGTAGCAAAACAATAATTCATCCAAATAAACGTAAAGATTACTAAGTTTGATGGAAGAAAGATGGAATCTGGAATTTCGGTCTCCACGACGGCTCCGTGCTCTCCCTTGGTCCAAAGTATGTTCGGTCCTCACAAAAGTAGGTTTAGAACTCCTTTTATACATGTTGGGACGTGTAGGGTTGAAATCTCCAAGTCCCAGGAGAATTAGGACAAAATCCTCCCTTTGGAGTCTCGCTTGGCGCCTAGCACCAACCCGGACAACAAACTTTTTGGTCTTCTGTCATTGGTGTTTTGGTTGGTGCTTGGCACCAACCTGGGTATCAAACTTATACTTCCTCCAAATTCTTCCCTTTTTACGTCAATTTGCATGCACACTCTCCAAATCACTTCCAATTTACTCCTACACATATAAATAAGAGTATTAAGCTCGAGTCACAAATATTTACACCAAAGTTAACAAGATCGAGGTATAATTCAAGATAAATTACATGCAAAAACATGGATTTTTATCCAAACATCAATCGACAATCACAAAGGATCTGGGGAACATGTTCTTCACGAACAAGGGAATCTATGTTATCAACATGTAAACCCACGTATTTTCTTACCACCTTGTTCTACACTTCAGCACTCAATTGTAATCCCAGTTTTTGGGAAGAACCTCCCAGACCGTAGGCTACGAGGTCTGCTTTCCTTTTCTACCTTTGTAAGATTGGGGAGCTTTTTTATCAGAGGGACCAATAAGTAAAGCCCTTGCAAAAGCGATAAATACAGAATAGTGGATCCATCAATGTCAAATAGTTGAAGCCTTGGGGATCCATGTGAATTACAAATAGGGGGATAGAAGAAGGAAAATTTTCTTGAAAAATAAGAGAAACAAGCATGGCAGGAAATGATGACTACTTTTGATAGAGGGATAATAGAAGGAACATTTTCTTGGAAAATAAGGGAAACAAGCATGGTAGAGAAGAAGAATAGAAAAGGGATTTTGAGTTAATAGAGATATCCACATTCCAATATATACAAGTTAGAAAATTCTCCTTGTATAACCGCCAAAATCGGAAATGGTTCCCTATCAAAAGTAGTCATCATTTCCTAGAAAACGTAACAGGTGAGGGATTCAAAAAAATACTGCCACATGTTCTTGCGTGTTAATTGCATTCTGCGCATGAGTTGCATCAATCCTGAAGACTGGATTTCAATGACTTTTTCTTGCAAAGGAAGAATCCTCATCAAAACCAAATCCTGCCAAGAGAAAAAAAACTACCAATTATCGAGCATTCATCATCGAATTGCCCGACAAGTGGGGGATTGACTGTATGGGTAAAAATTACCATCTCCACCATCCAGACCAAAAAGTCTCATATGGAAATTAAGACCCAAACCCACTGCCAAATTGGGAAGATTCGGAGTTTATGGTCATCGAAGTCTCAAGTATTCGAAAGGTGGTTGAATAAGTTTGTAGACTCAGTCAACATTATCCCTAGATTGTGGATATCTATGTTACGCTGAAATGAAAGCCGCTTACAAGGACCCCCCCTACGCACTACCTAATCCACTGGCCTAATGGATCAAAACTCGGAAGTGTAGTTCTCTTCTCACCGCTATAAAATCTGCTCCTACGCTAAGAATGAGGATCATCAAGGACACACAGAAAAACATTATCTTTAAAAAAAAAACTTTTTATAACTAAGCTTTGTAATCTAGCCACTCTTCCAAGACGAGACCTCTCGGAACTGAAAATAAAGAAGAGTTTTCTATGTCTCGTTATTCTTTTAATTTATTTTGTTATTTCTAATTTATTTTTATTCATTATTATTACTATATCGAGCCAAACAAATTGTTAGTGGCCCTTGAAAAATACAAATTTATCTGATTTCTTTCAAAATCATTTTTGGGTCAAAAAATAGGCTAATATGGTGGAGCGATTGTGAAGGTAAGTTATCATTTACCTACTAATGGGGTGCCCTTTCTGTTGATCCAATTTTAGATATTTCCCACAATTCAACCTAATTTTTTTCCATTTTGAGAATTATTCACTAATATTTAAGCTTTTGAGGTAATTGAAATTTATGAAAAATATTGTTGGTCCCCAAGTAGACTCTACTATACGTGGCCGTTGAGTAATAAGGTGACTCGAAAGTCGAATGTCGAATCCCCAGAGACTTAGAATGATTGCTACAATTAATTGTCCAAAACAAACAAGATTGTTGTTTTTCTGTTTATCTACTATCAAAAATTAAACAAGTAATGACTAATTTATCAAGAATGAAAACGTATGTTGTTGGGTTTTACTTTGAGGAGATGAAGATTTTAGGGTTGTGATCGGTTTATTAATCCTATTAAGTGTCTTAATCTAAATGTTATTTGCCTATCCATAATATATCAATCTTGTATTTCTATGGTATTGAATCTATCATGAACTAATATAATGCAACATTCAACTAAGCGATGTTGTTAGGTATATTCTTATCCTAACTAGGAAATCGTTTCCCAATCCACGGGTTTAGAAACAAGATTTCTTTGACTCTTCTCTAATCTAAATACGGTTTTCTCAATCATGGCATAGATAGCAGGGTGAATCGATAGTTGCAACTATTCACAAGTTAAAACTAGAATTAAAGAAACAAACACAAGATGATAATCTCAAATAATGAAGATGTAATTAATAAATGTCAATAATCATGTCAACCACAATCCTAGAAACTAGAGTTCTTAGCCACTCATATTCGTAGTAACAATATTCCAAGTACTTTGCATAGTTAAGTTACAAGGAAAGGATGAAGGGATGAAGAGCTTTATGATTTGCCCTCCAAAGTTGTTCCACAATGTGTTTTTTGTCTCCAAATAATGCCCAACCCCTTCTTCAACTCGTTTAGGAAGTATTTATATGTTAGGGTCAAGATCTCTGAGTCCAAAACTGGGTAGGAGTACTTTTAAATCACGAACAAAGGGCACCGGGTTCCTGACTTCTCGAGACTAGGCTTAACACGCTCCTGGAGCCTTGCGAGGCCAGGATTAACGCGAGCTAGAGCATGCCTCAATCTAGGCATTAGCTGGTCTGGCTACTTTGTGTGTTCGTGCTCTTTTCTTGTATTTTCATCATCCTTTTGTGCAATTTTCACTCGTCTTCGTCTTCCAACGATCCTACACATACAAAAAACATAATTAAGCTCAAGTGTCGCACAATTAGTCACTAAAGTAGCAAAATACAGGGCGGGTAATGTACTAAAAATATAAAATTGTGGCCAAAAATCACTATTCTACACTTAAACGTTGCCCATCCTCAAGTAAACCAATAATTCACACCAAACATGAGAACTTTATTTTTAACACATCCGAAGCACACCACACCTACAACTATGGTTGATAGCAACAACTAAACTTTAGCATATGCATTCAACACACACTTCCCTTTAACTTATTCCATACTTCAAAATTTTATTCAACACAAAGACAACATGCCCATGACAATCATAACCTTAAAATCGACTCAATGTCATAATTCACTCTTGGCTTGAACAATCAATATCATAGAGAAGTCTAATAACGTTATCTGTCCATTGTGAAATCATGTGTCGTCAGATCAAAATTAAAGAGAGTATATTGAATGCACACATGCGAAGCTCATGATCAAATACATTTTAAGGTCTTATATCAAAGAAATCGCTCACTCTCACAAAGAAGCCACATGCATGCAAAAGGTACCATACGTTTGTCCATTATGTAATCTTCCACTAATGTAGGCTCGCTCGATCTAAAATCAATTAGGATTTTCTTAAGGTTGTAATGTGGGCAAAGAGATGAGTAAAATATATTTTGGAATAGAGGTTAACCCTTCTAAGTACTTTAACACATCACATAATTAACTTTGCGCGCAAAGTCTTCAATCCCGACTTTCAATTCCACAACTAAAATCACCCTAACAATATTTCCTCTTTCTTTAAACACTATCTTAATTCATACCCCACTAGTACGAACTAGACAACAATTTATTAATTTACATATTTTCTTCTTTTTTCTTTCAACTATTTTTTTCTTTTGTAATTTTTCTCTTCTTTACAATTTTCGCTAGTGGTGTATTCCTTTACACAAAAAGTACACATTTTTTCTATTGGTTCCACTCAAAAGACACCCAATTTCCCTCTTCACTTTTTCTAACGCTCGTTTTACAATTAAAGTGCTTTAAGAGGTAAAATGAACTTGTGACTGGATGATGTTGGCTGAACTTCTTGGGTCATTCAGAACTCTTCTCACATCAGTGTCAAAAATTCTTGAAGTAATTACCAGGGCGTCGTTGTGTGGCATGGTTATCCGTCTACATCTTTGTCATCGAATATGATACTATCTCCAGTTAGCATTTGTCAAGTGCGCTTCTCGTGAGAAATATACATTTTCATGAATTCCTTACTATCGTGAAGGTGACTACCTGACCCCTCCAAAGATAACGCTGACGATCCTTTTAGGAGTCGGAACTTTTGGTGGCTCCTCCTTGTTCCAACATTTCACGAAGGACAACTTCACCCTTCAACTAAAGAATTATGTTAAGTATCCCTTCTGGATCAAGCGATCAACTTCACCTCGGAGAAGTCTACAATATGAAGTCTTGTGGTCGTGATCATTATGATATTCACACTAAAACTCTTGGCTTCTCTTGCTTGGGTCAGACTTCATATCTTTTTACCACCTTACGTTTTCCCCTATATGTTTGAGCATTGCCCCAACTCCGTCACGTTCATGCCGAAGCCATTGTCGTCGAGTTATGGCCTAGAGTGATGGTTGCTAATTCTATATGCCTCTTTTTCTTTTCAGGCTGGTTCACTTGCCATTTGTTTCTTCAGTTGGGTTCCTGTCATCACGTACGTACCTTGGTCATTGGTCAATCTCGAGTTGTATGGGCCTGGGGTACGATTCATGCTGCATTCTGGTATCCCGACGCTCGAGTTTGTATTGTCTACCGGTCATACCCATAGGTGTCTTTCATTTCGAATCCAGGAGCACTGAGATATCTTCCTCTATCCGGAGCTTTGTGTTGTATCGATGGTATACATCATTCCATATCTTTGTAGGGAATTCTCAGAGGTTTTCATTCAAATTTTGCGAGGACTCTAAGCTTTCTAGGTTCAGGTTCCCGGTGAATGCCATGGCCGCGCAATTGTCAACTTCCGGGAGCAACATTATATATTTTTGGAACCAGTCAATGAAGTCCCGGAGTGACTTTGTACTCCATGTATGATCTTGAATATATCTTCCACTTGCTTTTCCACCTTTTGTGCTCCCGAATAGGCTTTGATGTAAGCATCTGCAAGTTTAACAAAATAACTAATAGAATGTTCGGGTAAATGAGAATACTAGGTTAGAGCTCTTTTTGTAAGCATTTCTCTGGAAGCACCAATCAAATCACTTCCTTCGTGAGTTCGTTCCCTCTTACTCCAGTTGTATATGCCATGACGTGATCATAAGGATCCTAGGTACCGTCATATCTTAGAATATGGGACATCTTGAATTTCTTCGGGATCCATATGGGTGCCGCACAGGGCTTCCACAACTGCTGCAGATACTCGTTTATGTCGATTCCTTTGATGACCGGTGGCACTCCCAAAATATTTTCAATTCTTTCATTTTTTTCCTTGAGTTACCTCTTTAGGGTTATAATAGTATCTTTCCATTCATTATTTAAAGCCATACCTGAGCATCCGGCTCCAGTTTCTCTCGGAAGCTCTAGAGTTGTTGTGTGAGACTTTTTGGAGTTAGGGGTCTCATCGGCATCATATGTTTTCGGAGGTGGGTTTGTTGTCCTCACCGTTTCTCCACTTGTCCATACCTTCAAAGCTTCTCCAATTTGGGCGTTCATCTTTTGATGTTCTATTATGAAATTATTCTCCTTCTTCTCCAGCCCCCGATATCAGGATAGTCATTACTGGATCTAGTCGGTGATTTATTTCTGCCACGAGGGGGTGTGGACCAGTTAGACAGATCATCTCAAATCATTTGATCGTTTGATCAATTATAGGGACACTGAGCTGCTCATTGGTTCCTGATATGGTGTTTTCCTTGAAACAAACACAAAAAAGTAATGTTAAATGAAACTGTAATCACAACAGAAGTTGTGAGTCAAACTTTTAATTGCTAGGGCCGCATGGTGGACGCCAAATTGGTTAAGCAAATAATAATGCGACTGAGAAAACCCTTCTTTATTTTCAGTTCCGAGAGGTCTCCGCTTAGAAGCGTGGTTGAATTACAAAGCTTAGTCAGAAAAGAGTAGCACAAGATGGTATTTTCTTTAAAAGAATGTTTTTGTGTGTCCTTGATGATATTCCTTCAGAGGATAGAAGAACCTTTTATAGTCGTGAGAAAAGAACTACCCTCCTGAGCTCTGAGCAAGCATGATAGTAGATTAGGTAGTGGGTAGCGAGATCCTCGATAGTGGCCTCCATTTTGGCGTAACATAGATATCCACGATCTAGGGATAAGGTTAATTGAGTCTCCAAACTTATTCAACCACCTATCGAATACTTGACCTTTCGATAACCATATCCTCAGAATCTTCCAAATTCGGCAACATGTCATGTTACTTAATCTCTGGGTTTTAATTGGCACGTGAGACTTTTTGGTCAGAACGCGTGGAGAGGGTAATTTTTGGAACAATTTACCTTCCATAGCTTATTCTAAGAGTTATTAATTGATAATAACTTGCTTGAATGTAATTACTTTTCACATCTACAATGAGTTTTCAATTTACCCATCGTAGCTATACAAAATATAGAGTTATTCCACAGTATAATACCCCCCCTCCCCGTCTCTCTCCCTCATCTCTCTCTCTTATTTTCCCTCTCTCTTCTCCCTCGACCAACTACCGTCCAACAGAGAAGTCGTCACCGGTGATCTTCTCCGGTGGAGATCTACCTGAGCCCACTACCAAACCACTACACCCATCACAGCAAATCACCCTTGAACATCGTCGCCACCCAGCGTCAGATCCAGATATGAAATCACGAAGTCTCGATCAATCCATTACTGGCAGCAAAAATAATAGAGGAGCTAGATCGAAGGCGTCACAAAATCTGGATCTAAGGGAGATGCTGGAATTCATGGCTTCTTATCCTTCTTTTTATCTCACATCTGAGTGTATTTGTTTGACTGAAAACATATTCCTCCATCACTGCTTTTCACGCCGAAAAAGAAGCCTCCTCTTTATCCTCCACTGCCTTTCACGCCGGAACTTGTTGTATAAATATATGTATTTTGTATTTCGTCAAAGATATAAAGTGTATTTTGTATTATTTGTTTTTCGGAGATCCGACAGGATTTGGTTGTATTTTTTCCTTTTTTAAATATAGTGTATTTTGTATTTTCATCGGAAATTTGACCAGATTTGACTGTATTCTTCATTTTAGTGCAAATACAATGTAATTTTTAAAGGACTTAAATGTATTCTTCATATTTAATGTAAATAGAGTGTTATTTTGTATTTTGCCAGAGATCCAGTCGGGTTTAATTGGATTATTCCTTTTTAAATATAATGTAGTTTGTATTTCCTCAAACATTTGACCGAATTGACTGCATTCTTCATTTAGTCATTTTCTTTTTCTGCGGTCGGTGCATGTTGATGTGCCATAGAATCTTGGCACTTTTGATACTAATAACATAGACTTTATCTCGTCTTACAAAGCATTTTTTTAGTCATTTCTTGTGAAGTTTTGATGTTTTGTAGTGTACGAGACTTGAAGAACCAAAAACATGGAAAAGAAGTCAAAACCCCATAGAAGGGCAGAAATGCGGTAAGTCTGCGGCCGCGAAAGTGATGTGCGGACCGCAAACCTACCGCAAACTGAAGCAGGTGTTTCAGCAATTGAAGAGAAGAATATGCGGTCCATTATGCGGCCACATAACGCTTCTGCGGACCGCACAATCGCAACAGGAGATCTTGCTGGAGCATATGTGTGATGAAGTCTGTGGTCGCATAATCACTATGCGGACCGCGGAATTGAAATGCGATGGAGAACTGGGCTACAAGGCTTGTAATTATTCGAAGACTTCTGCAATTATGCGAACCGCATACATGGTCTATGACCATTCTGTCACCGCGGAAGGGTTCTGCAGGGGAATTTTTGTCCAACATTGACCCCGACTTTTGGTCCACTGTAAATTGATTTACTAGGGGTTTTGTGGCACCTCTTGTCTGAAAAAGAGGCTACATTGAAGGCATTGAATACTCCATTATTTTGGAAGCTTTTGAAGAGAGAATCTTGTACCTTTGTAAACCTTATGACTTTATTTAATGTTTTGTTCTTGTATTTTAGTATGAGTAGCTAGTTTGAAATACAAAGGCCGTGGATCCTCAATGGGTGTAATGTTAATGGGTGTTTACCATTGAATATATATATAATGGTTGGCTGATATTTATTCATTTCTCATGCTTCATTTATTGTTGGTGGTTGCAAACATTAATTAATTCTATTTTACTCTCTCTTTACTTGGAAAAGTGGGTTAGGGTTTGGTAGAATTGAATAGCAAAAATTCAAGGTTTTAAACCTTGTTTAATAGAATCACTTAGGAATAAGTGGGTTCTATTTGGCATAAATTGGTTATTCTTAATTGCAACTCTTTACTACCCAACTATTGGGAAATATTAGATAGTCACTCAGAAACCATTTGCATATCAAAGGACTTTCCATTAGAGTATTAACACCAATAGCATTACATTTCATTGAAGGGGACACAACCTTGGTTTGCTTAATCAAATTAATTACATTCTCACAAAATAATAGCCTTCTTTACTACACATAATTACAACACTCTCTTTAAGCTAACAGAATAGAATTACGATTGAAGTCAAGTTTCAAACTATTCAAGTAATCTTTTCACACCTATTCCCTGTGGGATTCGACCCCAACCTAGTTGGGTTATTATATTTAACATCGATCACCTTACACCATTTATTTAGGTGTAATTTGAGTGTATCAAATTTTGGCGCCATTGCCGGGGAATACAGTTTTGAAATTACTATTTAGTGTGTGCTTTACTTTACGTCTTTTTCTATTCCATCACACTTTGCTTTCTTTGCTTGGTGTTACTAGGAAAACATGTCCAAGTTTGAAGAGGAAGATAACCCTTTTTCGAATATCGATGAGTACATTGAGGATAAAAATGCCATTGTCCCTACAAGAGTTGATGTTGCCACCTTCAAAGTGGAACACAGTTTAATCCTAATGCTTAAAGAAGAGGGGTTTTTCAGAAATTCTACCGATGATGATCTGACACAACATCTCAGAAACTTCTTGGGTGTGTGTGTGATTCAAGTAGAATAACGTTTCATATGATGCCCTAAGACTGAGGGTATTCAAGTAATCACTAGCTGGAGAGGCAAGGAAATGGATCCATAATCTACCGCCTAATTCCATTCACTCTTGGCTTGAACTCGTTCGAGCTTTCCTAGCTAAATGGTTCCCGCAAAGCAAGAAGTCCGAGCTCCGAGATAAATTTTTCTTCTTCAAGAAACTACTAGGGGAGCACCTACATGAGGCATGGGATCGATTCAAGCTATATCTAGTGAGGTCGCCAAATCATGGTTTTCCAGACAACATCATGTTGGAGAAGTTTTACATGGGCTTGGATCCCTTCAACCAATCCATAGCCAAAAATGCAACGGGTGGATCTTTTATGGATAAAACATTTACAAGGGTCACACAAATTCTTGACAAGATGGCAGAACATAATAAAGCTTGGCACTCGAAAGACACTACGGGTGGAAGTGCATATGGTACTCCCTCCTTGACCAACTTGATTAAAGAGAACCAAGAGAGAGATCAAGTAATTGCTGGGCTTGCTACCAACATCAATGGGTTGACCAAGATGTTCACTGAAAGACAAACAAAAAAGGTGAATGCTATGGAAGATGCACAACCCTTGTCAAATGAAGATTGCGAGGAAGCCAATTATGTCAACAACTCTCAAGGTGGTTACCAAAGACAACCCTTCCAAGGTCACAGACAACAAAACCAATGGAGGTCTAACCTACAAGGGCAAGGCCATCAACAATGGTGAAATGATCAAGGTAGTTCAAGTCAAGGTAATTGGAGTAACAACTATTCAAATTTGAGTTAAAACCCCTATGTTCCACCAAAGGGGCAATACTCTAACTCTTCGCATTGGAAGGAAAGTTTTTCAAATGAATCCAAATTGGAGAACATGCTTGAAAGAGTATTGCAAAATCAAGAAAGAAATGACACTTCAATGAAAAACATGGTCGAACTTGTGGGATCACACATCGCATCCATACAAAAGTTAGAAAAGCAAATGAGAGATCTATCAAGAGAGAAAAATCCGAAGCAAAAGGGTGCACTCCCAAGTGATACAATAGCAAACCCGAAAGGTAATGGGAGTGTTCCAACTTCTCATTGTTTGGCAATCACAACTCGAAGCGGGAAAATACTTCAAGGAGAGAATGAACAAACGGTCGAAGTGGAAGATCTTGAACAAGAGGTTGAGGCACAAGTTGAGGTGCCAATTGTTGTTGAAGTTGAAAAACTCCCAAAGGAAGTGAGAGTTCAAGAAGTGAATCATGAAGAGGTCAAGGAAAAGGTAAAAGAGGCACCAAAATCTCTATCACCAATTCCTAGACCTCCCCCTCCTTTCCCTAAAAGACTTGCTAGGAGGGTTGATGATAGCAAAATCGAGCAATTCTATGACATTCTCAAGCCATTATCGGTGAACATTCCATTTGTGGAAGAATTTCAAGAGATGCTTGGTTTTGCTAAATACCTGAAGGACTTGATAACCAAGAAGAAAACGACCAAGAATGAAGTGATGAATGTGACTCACCGGGTTATTTCCATCATTGCAACAACCACCGTTCAAAATAAAGAAGACCCGGGAGCTTTTTCCATGCACTATTAGGTTGCGCGATTGGGGCTAGCATCAACTTAATGCCTCTTGCTATTTACAAGCAAGAAGGGTTAGGTATGTAGAGGCCTACAAGTATGAGGTTGCAAATGGCCGATCGTTCAATAAAGAGATTGGTGGGGACTGTTGATGATGTTCTTGTGAAAGTGGGAAAGATCCTCCTTCACGCCGACTTTGTGATCCTTGATTATGCAGTTGATAAATAAATCTCTATCATATTGGGGATACCATTCCTTGCTACCGGAAGAGAACCTATGGATTTGGAACGAAATGAGGTCAAGTTCCGAGCTAATGACGAAGAGGTTACCTTTCAAGTGAGTAAGAGTATGAAATTTCCACATGCATATGAAAGCATCTCAGCCATTGATGTTGTTGATGAGTTAGAAGATGCAATCGAGATGAAGATGTAAGAAGAATGCCTTGGTGAGGCATTGGCGGCTATTTTGGTGAATTTTGATGGTGAAGGCACGGAGGGGTACATGGAATCAGTGAATGCATTGGAAGGACTTGGGTCCTACACTTATGCACCAAAGAAACTTTCTCTTGACTTAGAGAATAGAGTCACTCCTCCCACCAAGCCTTCAATTATTGAGCCTCCACAACTTGAGCTCAAGCCACTTCCACCGCACTTAAGGTATAAATTTCTTGGCTCTAATGACATTTTACCGGTAATCATTTCTTCTTTGTTGAATGAAGTGCATGTAGGTCATTGTTGAATGTCCTAAGGGAGCACATACAGGACATTGGGTGGATAATAGCGGACATCCGAGGGATTCTCGCTGGAATTTGTGAGCGCGAGATACAATTGGAGCAAGAGAGAAAACCTAGTGTGGATCATCAAAGAAGGTTCAACCCTTACATGCAAGAGGTGGTGAAGAAAGAAATCATCAAATGGTTAGATGTCGGGGTAGTCTACCTCATTCCCGATAGTTCATAGGTGAGTCCGGTGCAATATGTGCCAAGGAAAGGAGGCATGACCGTGATTCAAAATGAGAAAAATGAGCTCATCCAAACGAGAAAATTGACCGGGTGGAGAGTTTGCATGGGTTAACGGAAGCTCAATAGTGCTACTTGTAGAGACCATTTCCCTATGCCTTTTATTGATCAAATGCTTGATCGGTTAGCAGGAAGGTCATTCTATTGCTTCTTGAATGGATATTTCGACTATAACTAAATCAACATCGCCTTAAAAGATCAAGAGAAGACAACATTCACATGCCCATATAGGACCTTTGCCTTTAGCCGTATGCCATTTGGGTTATGCAATGCCCCGACTACTTTTCAACCGTGCATGATGTCAATCTTCTCGGACATGGTGGAAGATTTCCTAGAGGTGTTTATGGATGACTTCTCTGTGATGGTTGACTCCTTTGAGCATTTCCTTGGAAACCTTAGAAAAGTGCTCAAAAGATGTGAAGAAACAAACCTTGTGTTAAATTGGGAAAAATGCCACTTCATGGTGGACGAGTGTATTGTTTTGAGCCACAAAATTTCCAAACAAGGCATAGAGGTTGACCGGGAAAAGATCGAAATCATTTCCAAGATTCCTCCACCCGCTTCAGTAAAAGGCGTTCGAAGTTTTTTGGGGCATGCCGTTTTCTATAGGCGTATTATCAAGGACTTCTCAAGAATTGCAAATCTCATGTGCAAGCTCCTTGAAAAAGATGCAAAGTTTTTATTTGACGAGAAGTGTCTCAAAGCTTTTGAGGAATTGAAAGAAAAGCTCACCACGACACTTATTCTTGTAACACCTGATTGGTCCCTTCTATTTGAACTCATGTGTGACGCTAGTGGTGTAGCCATTGGGGCGGTACTTGGTCAACAACATAACAATATCATTCATCATGTCTACTATGCAAGCAAGACACTCAATGAAGCTCAAATGAATTACACTATGACTGAGCAAGAACTGCTTGTCTTGTCTATGCTTTTGAAATATTACGGGCCTATTTGTTAGGGTCCAAAGTGATAGTTTACACCGATCATGATGCTCTCCGCTATCTTATGGCGAAGAAGGATGCTAAAACAAGATTGATTAGGTAGGTCCTTTTGTTGCAAGAGTTTGACTTTAAAGTCAAGGATCGGAAAGGGACATAAAATAAAGTTGCGGATCACCTATCTAGGCTTGAAGGGCCGGGGAGACCAAAAGAAGACCTTGAAATTAATGATGCCTTTCCAGATGAGCACATATTGGCATTGTCTAGCACATTACCTCCTTGGTATCCCGACATCGCTAACTTTTTGGTTAGTGACCTTGTTCCCGATGGACTAGAAACTTATAAAAAAAAAAGTTCTTGTGCGAGTGTAGGCAATACTACTGGGAGGAGCCCTTTTTGTTCCGTATTTGTTCCAACAACATCATCCATCAGTGTGTTCCGAAAGATGAGGTAATTCCAATTCTCAAGGCATGCCATGCCTACTCGGTTGGGGGCCATCATAGAGGAAACTGTACTGCGGCAAAAGTGCTTGAATATGGCTATTATTGGCCATCGATCTACCAAGACGCAAATCAAATGGCCAAGGCATGTGATCAATGTCAAAGACAAGGGTCCATTTCTAGAAGGCATGAGATGCCTATGAACTTTGTAATGAAGGTCGGGATGTTTGATGTGTGGGGGATAGACTTCATAGGTCCCTTCGTGAGCTCTTATGGCATGGCATATATCTTGGTGGTTGTGGACTATGTCTCCAAATGGGTCAAGGAAATCGCCTTGCCCAATAATTAGGCAATGAGTGTGACCGCATTCTTGAAGAAGAACATATTTCGGTTTGGTACTCCCAGGGACATCCTTAGTGATGGTGGTTCTCACTTTTGCAACAAGGGCTTCACCAGGCTTCTCGAAAGTATGGAGTCAAGCACTGGGTGACCACACCTTATCATGGGCATATCGCACAGCATTTAAGACTCACATTGGCACCTCACCATACCGATTAGTTTTTGGTAAGGCGTGTCACTTGCCAGTGGAGCTTGAACACAAAGCCATGTGGGCATTGAAAAAGTTGAATCTTGATTGGGCCGAAGCTGCTAACCTAAGAATGACCCACAACTCAATGAGATGGAAGAATTTTGTCTCCATGCCTATGAGAGTGCAGCCATGTATAAGGAGAGAATGAAGTTTGTTCATGACAAGAAGATTTTGAAGCAAGAATTCAAATCCGGTGACTTGGTCTTACACTTCAACTCAAGACTCAAGTTATTTCCGGGCAAACTCAAATCCAAATGGTCTAGCCCGTTCAAAGTTGTGAATGTCTCCCCCTATGGTGCTATTGAATTGGAGTAGGAGGACTGTCACGACCCGAATTTACCCTCTGAACGGTCTCGTGACGCCACCTAGTCTCTACGACTAGGTAAGCCTAAATTGTGGAAAAATAAGACAGATAATTACAAAATAGTAAAGGTGAAGTAATACTATAAATTTCAGCCGCTCGGCATCTACAACTTTACTTCCCCAAAACCCGGAATGTCACCAAGTCACAAGCTTTACAAATATAGCTCTAAACAACAAAATTAAGAAAAATATCTCTATATGAATTATATCTATACTAGAGTAGGAAGGGGACTCGAAAGGTTCTGCGGACGCGGCAGAAATACCTCACGGTCTCCTAGCAGCAGCTGCAGTACTTTTAGCCGGAACGCTGTGTACTGGTACCTGAATCTGCACATGGGGAAAACATGCACAGAAAGGGCATGAGTACTCCACATTCGGTACTCAGTAAGTGCCAAGCCTAACCCCAGTCAAGTAGTGACAAGGTCAGGTTGAGGCTCTAATGAATTTGAAACATAATAAGACATTTATAAGATTGTACATCGAAAAATTAGTATAAATAACGATAAGCAGAAATTTAGGAAAAACTGGAAGAAATGAGTAAAAGAAACTCTCGGCTCAGCACATCATATAACTCAACAGAAATCATGCAATGCAGTACAGTGGAAAGCTCTCGGATCTCGGTTCGTAGACCCAATTTAAATATGCAATGCAGTACAGGGGGAAAGCTCCCGGATCTCAGTCCGTAGTCCCAATTTAAATATGCAATGCCAAATAGATGTCGGGTGCAACGTAATTAAACAGTTTAGGAAGTATGGTAGACAAGAATAGGGTAGGAATACCTAAGCATGGCTCAATTAATAGCAAATAAGTGGAAAACATCAGGTAAGGCAAGTAGGCATGTTTAAATCCTAAGTTAACTACTCGGTTTAAATAGTAAGCAGTAATATAGGAATGAAAATGAGATATGCCATGGAAGGAACATTGGGATTCTTGTAAAAATGACACGTGCACGCACTCGTCACCTCACGCACACGGGATCGTCATAGTGAAAATCAGTTAAAAATGCCTAAGGGAAAGTCCCCAACACAGAGTTAGGCAAGCCACTTACCTCGACTGCGCAAATCAACTCCGTACCACGCTCTTGCCACGAGTATCCGACTCTGGGTGGCCCAAATCTAATAAATTCGATTGCATAATGTAAATAACACTTTAAGGGAACAAATTAGCTAATTAATTCAAAGCTAATACACGAAATTAGGAAATTCGCCCAAAACGTCCCTCGGACCCACGTCTCGGAATCGGGTAAAAATTACATTTTCCGAATCCCCATTTACTCACGAGTCTAACCATATAAGAATCTCTCAAATCGGAGTCAAACGCCCAATCAAAACTCAATAATTTGGTCTATGAAGTTCTTCCCATTTTCCCATTTTCTACTTACAAATTTTGAAATTTAAGGTTGAATTTAAGATTGGAATCATGGAATTTGATCTATGTATGTTAGAAATCACTTATCCAAATCACCCAGGTGCAAATACCTTCGAAAATAGCCTCTCTCGAGCTTCCAAAATCGAAAATGGTGAAAATAACATAAACCCTCGGAATTGGGTTTTTAAAAGAACTGCCCAGGTTTTCCTCTACGCGATCGCGGAAGCCCAGACGTGATCGCGGAGAACACTCTGACATGCGCCCCAAAATTCGTCACTGCAATCGCGTTAATAAGTCTGCGATTACAGACCTCTTGGCCCCCAAGCTATGCGATCGCGTAAGGGGCCACGCGAACGCGAAGAACAAATGTTGACCCCATTCCTCAGACCAAAATCCACTATGCGATCGCGTATTGAGACATGCGATCGCGGAGGCCATCTTCCCAAACCACTGCGATCGTGGATAGCCTTCTGCGATCGTGAAGAACAACTCGCGTGCCTCCCCTAATTACTCTATGCGACCGCAAGTGATCTTTTGCGATCACAGAGAAGAAAACTCTATTGTAGAAAAAACCAGCAAAACAACCTAAGTCCTTTTGGCCAAAAGTGTCCGTTTGAACACTCGAAACACACCTGAGGCCCCCAGGACCTCAACCAAAACCAACAACCAACCCTAATACCTCATTCAAACTTGTTCGAGCCATAAAAATACATCTTATAACATCAAAATCATCAAATATGCATATATTCAAGCCTAAGAAATTATGAAATTCCTAAAATTCACATTCGATGCCGAAACACGTCAAAACTCATCCGAACGACCCCAAATTTTGCACACAGGTCATAAATGAAATTACAGACCTGATGTCGCTTTAGGAATTCTATTCCAAGTCCGATATCAAATCTCACCGATCGGCTAAAATCGCTGAAATTCTAACTTTCGCCAATTCAAGCCTAAATCTACAACCGAGCTCAAAAACACATTCCGAAGACGCTCCTAACCCCTAAATCACCCAACAGAGCTAACGAAGTCGACAGAATTCCATTCCGGATCCATCATCACACAACTCTAGCTACGGTCCGAATTCTAAAGCTAAAATTCACATTGAAGGACTAGGTGTCCAAAAATCACTCTGAATTTCACCACTCAACGCTCCGACAAGTTCCAGTAACACAAATAGACATGGGAGAAGCAAATATTAGGGGATTGGGGCGCTAACTCTCAAAACGACCTACCGGGTCATTACATTCTCCCCATCTTAAGAAAATCGTTCGTCCTCTAATGAGTATAGAAACATACCTGAAGCTGTGAAGAGATTGGGGTACTGACTCTGCATATCCTGCTCGGTCTCCCTAGTCACCTCCTTGACCGGATGACCCCTCCGTTGAACCTTGACTGATGCAATATTCTTCTATCTAAGCCTCCTGACCTGCATGTCTAATATATCCACAGGCTCCTCAACATATGATATATTCTTGTCCAACTGGACTGAGCTGAAATCCAAAACATGAGTCGGATCACCGTGATACTTCCGGAGCATGGAAAGGTGGAATACCGGATGAAGTCCTGCTAGGTTGGGAGGCAAGGCTAACTCATAAGAGACCTCCCCAACCAACTGCAACACCTCCAAAGGGACAATGAATCTCGGACTCAGCTTACCATTCTTCCTGAATCTCATGACACCCTTCATAGGCGATACCCGGAGCAAAACCCGATCACCATCCATAAATGCCAAGTCACGAACTCTCCGGTCCGCATAACTCTTCTTCCTGTACTGAGTTGTACGAAGTCTCTCTTGGATCACCCTCACCTTGTCCAGGGCATCTTGAATTAAGTTTGTACCCAACAATCGGGCCTCACCGGGCTCGAACCATCCCACTGGAGACCCGCACCGCCTACCATACAAGGCCTCAAACGGCGCCATCTGAATGCTGGACTGGTAGCTGTTATTATAAGAAAACTCTGCAAGAGGCAAGTACTAATCCCATGACCCTCCGAGATCTATCACACAGGCACATAGCATATCCTCGAGAATATGAATCGTGCGCTCAGACTGCCCGTCCGTCTGGGGGTGAAATGTTGTGCTGAGATCTATCTGAGTACCCAACTCACTATGCAAGGCTCTCCAGAAGTGCGAGGTGAATTGAGGACCTCGATCTGATATAATGGACACCGTGCAACTGGACTATCTCCCCAATGTAGATCTGGGCCAACCTCTCAGAAGAGTATGTAGTCAATACTGGAATGAAATGGGCTGACTTGGTCATCCAGTCCACAATCACCCAAATAGCATCGTGCTTCCTCAAAGTCCGAGGTAGTCCAACCACAAAATCCATGGTGATTCGCTCCCACTTCCACTCTGGAAGCCTAATCTGCTGAAGTAATCCTCCCGGTCTTTGATGCTCTAATTTGACTTGTTGACAATTGAGACACTTGACTACAAACTCTGATATATCCTTCTTCATCCTTCGCCACCAATAGTGTTGTCTCAGATCTTGGTACATATTCGCGGTACCCGGATGGATGGAATACCGCGAGCTATGGGCCTCCTCAAGAATCAACTCCCGAAGTCCATCTACATTGGGCACACAAATACGGCCCTGCATCCTCATCGCACCGTCATCACCTATGGTCACATCCCTGGAATCACCCTGCCGAACTCTATCCTGAAGAGCCCGAAGGTTGGGATCCTCATACTGGCGCTCCTGAATGCAGTCATAAAACGAAGATCGAGCAACAACACAAGCAAATACCCGGCAAGGCTCAGAAAGATCCAGTCTCACGAACTGACAGGCTAAGGACTGAACATCCAAGGCTAAAGGCCTCTCAGCTGCACGAAGATATGCCAAACTACCAAAACTCTCCGCCCGGCGACTCAAGGCGTCGGCCACCACATTGGCCTTCCCAGAGTGGTATAATATGGTGATGTCATAATCCTTAAGTAACTCCAACAACCTACGCTGGCGCAAATTGAGATCCTTCTACCTGAAAATGTGCTGCAAACTCCAGTGATCCGTATATATCTCACAGGGAACACCATATAAATAATGACGCCATATCTTCAGGGCATGAACTATCACTGCCAACTCGAGATCATGCACATGGTAGTTTTTCTCATGAACCTTCAACTGTCTAGATGCATAGGCAATCACCCTACTGTCCTGCATCAACATCGCTCCCAGACCAATCCTCGAAGCATCACAATAGACTGTATAGGACCCCGATCCGGTGGGTAATAATAACACTAGAGTTGTGGTCGGGCTGTCTTGAGCTTCTGAAAGCTCTCCTCACACTCCTTAGTCCAAGTAAAAGGTGCACCCTTCTAGGTCAGTCTGGTCATGGGCGCTGAAATGGATGAAAATCCCTCCACAAAACGGCGATAATACCCAGCCAAACTGAGGAAACTGCGGATCTTAGTAGATGAAGACGGTCTAGGCCAATTCTGCACCGCCTCTACCTTCTTTGGATCTACCTTGATCCCATTCGAAGATACCACATGCACTAAGAATGCCACAGAATCAAGCCAAAATTCACACTTAGAAAATTTGGCATACAACTTCCTCTCCCTCAATGTCTGAAGTACGGTCCTCAAGTGCTGCTCATGGTCCTCTTGGGACCGAGAATATACCAGAATGTCATCAATGAACACGGCGATGAAAGTATCAAGATACGGTCAAAATACATTGTGCATCAGGTGCATGAAGGTTGTTGAGGCATTGGTCAGCCCAAATGATATAACAAGGAACTCATACTGGCCATATATGGTCCTGAAGGCAGTCTTCGGGATATCCGGCTCCCGAATCTTCAACTGATGATAACCCGAATGAAGATCAATCTTGGAGAACACCCTAGCACCCTGTAACTGGTCAATTAAATCATCAATGCGAGGCAATGGGTCATGTTCTTCACTGTCGCCTTATTCAACTGTCGGTAGTCAATACACATACGCATTGAACCATCCTTTTTCTTCACAAAGAATACCGGAGCACCCCAAGGCGATACACTGGGCCTGATGAAACCCTTATCAAGCAACTCCTGCAACTGCTCCTTCAACTCCTTCAACTTAGGAGGAGCCATGCGATAGGGAGGAATGGAAATGGGATGAGTGCCCGGCAACAAGTCAAGGCCGAAAGCAATATCTCTGTCGGGCGGCATACCCGGAAGATCAGCCGGAAAAACATCAGGATAGCTCCTAACAACGGGGACAGACTCAACTGTAGGGGTCTCAACACTAACATCTCTCACATATGCCAAATACACATCACACCCCTTTTCAACCATCCGTTGAGCCTTAAGAAAGGAAATGACTCGGCGGGGAGTGTACTCTAAGGAACCTCTCCATTCTAACCTCGATAATTCTGGCATAGCCAGCGTCACGGTCTTGGTGTGACAATCAAGAATAGAATAGTAGGAAGACAACCAGTCCATACCCAATATAACATCGAAATCTACCATACTAAGTAATAATAAATCAGCCCAGGTCTCAAAACCACTAATAACTATCAAACACGACCGATATACGCGGTCCACAACAAGAGAATCTCCCACAGGAGTAGAAACATAAATGGGGAAACTCAAAAAATCCTGAGATATCTCCAGATGTGAAGCAAAATAAGAGGACACATACGAATATGTAGATCTTGGGTCAAATAATACCGATGCATCCCTATGACAAACGGGGACAATACTTGTGATGACCGAATATGAAGCAATGGCCTCTGAGCGGGCTGGGAGAGAATAATATCTAGCTTGGCCTCACCCTCTAGGGCGACCTCGACCTCCCAGACCTCCACCTCGAGCTGCCTGAGATGGTGGGGTAGCAGCTGGGGCTGGAAGGATAGCCGGAGGACGTGGTGGAAGGCGTGGAACCTAATAAGTCTGAGGTGGTGCACCCCTCCTAGCCCTGGAGAAATCTCTGATCATATGACGAGGGTCACCACACTCAAAACAACCTCTCGGAGGACGTGGCGGCTGATGCTGACTCTGAACTGGCCTGCTGGACTGGCCAGTGATAGCACCTCGAACTGAAGGCACCTGAGATACTGGTGGTGCATAATTAGGCTCCTGAGGTCTAGGAGGAGCTGGAATACAACTGGCTGCTGGAAGAGCTGAATGAATGCGGCGACTCACAAAAACCCTACCATAACGTGCTGCTAGTGCACGAGCTCCTAAAAAGTGACCAATCTCTCAAGACCTCTTGGCCTCTCTCTCCTCCCTATCCCGGGCCAACATAGTCTCAATCCTCCCGGTAATACTTACGGCCTACTGGTAAGCAATATCTGTCTCCAGCTCTCTGGACATGCTAGTCCGAATACTGGGGTGAAGTCCCTCAATAAAGCGTCGAACCCTCTCTATGATAGTGGCAACCAAAGCTGGTGCATGACGAGCCAAGTCGCTGAAACGGACTGCATACTCCGACACAGTCATAGTACCCTAGCGTAACTGCTCAAACTCTGCACGCCAAGCATCCCTGAGGCTCTGAGGGACAAACTCAAGTAGGAACATCTATGAGAACTGAGCCCAAGTAAGTGAAGCTGCCTCATCCGGACTGCTCAACTCAAAAGCACGCCACCACTGATAAGCTTCTCCCCTCAGCTAGAAAGAAATGAAAGAGACCCCACTCGTCTCCACAATACCCATAGTGCGGAGAATGCGATGGCACCCCTCAAGAAAACCCAGGGCGTCATCCGAAGCTAGTCCGCTGAACTCAGATGGGTGGTACTTCTTGTACCTCTCAAGTCGGAGTTGCTCTGCCTCAGGAACAGCTATCCTAGTCTTATGCTGAACTAGAGCTGCTAGGGGCATGGGGATATACTCTGGAACCTGCCCTATATGAACCCTCTGCTCAGGAGTACGGATTGTGGGAGTCTATGTCCCTCCCCCGGCCTGGGATGTAGCTGGAGCTATCGGGAGTAGTCCCGCCTGAGACAGAGTACTGAAAGCACTCAAGAACTGGGCCAAAGTCTCCTGGAGGGCTGTAGTAATAGCAGGAACCTCTGGTGCCCCTCCAACTATGGTTGTTGGGGTATCCTCTGCCTCTGCTCTAGCCGGTGCTCGGGCTGCACCACGTGCTCATCCTCTGCCCCGGCCCTTGCCTCTAACGGCTCTAGCTGGGGGCTCGGGTGCCCGGTCATCAGTAGGTCCGGTACGAGTACGAACCATCTGTAAGCAAGAATAGAATAGATTTTAAGAAGTTTGATGACAGTAACTAGCACGATAAAGAATTCCAAGGAATATGATTGTTCTTAACAGTTACATAGCCTCTCGAAGATAGATACAGACGTCTCCGCACCGATCCGCAAGACTCTAATAAATCGGCTTGTGACTTGTGACTCCTATGAACCTAGACGCTCTGATACCAATTTTTCATGACCCGAATTTACCCTCCGAACGGTCTCGTGACGGCATCTAGTCTCTACGACTAGGTAAGCCTAAATTGTGGAAAAATAAGACAGGTAATAACAAAACAGTAAAGGTGAAGTAATACTATAAAATTCAGCCGCTTGGCATCTACAACTTTTACTTTCCCAAAACCCGGAATGTCACCAAGTCACAAGCTTTACAAATATAGCTTTATACAACGGAATTAAGAAAATATCTCTATCTATGAATTATATATATACTAGAGTACGAAGGGGAATCGAAAGGTTCTACGGACGTGGCAGAAATACCTCACGGTCTCCTAGCAGCAGTTGTAGTACTCCTAGCCGGAACACTGTGTACTGGTACCTGGATCTGCACATGGGGAAAACATGCGCATAAAGGGCGTGAGTAATCCACATTCGGTACTCATTAAGTGCCAAGCCTAACCCCAGTCAAGTATTGACGAGGTCAGGTTGAGGCTCTACTGAGTTTGAAACATAATAAGACAGTTATAAGATTGTACAGCGAAAAATCAGTAGAAATAATGATAAGCATAAATTTAGGAAAAACTGGAAGAAATGAGTAAAAGAAACTCTCGGCTCAGCACAGCATATAACTCAACAGATATCATGCAATGCGGTACAGAGGAAAGCTCCCGGATCTCGGTCCGTAGTCCCAATTTAAATATGCAATGCAGTACAGGGGGAAAGCTCACGTATCACAGTCCGTAGTCCCAATTTAAATATGCAATGCAGTACAGGGGGAAAGCTCACGTATCACAGTCCGTAGTCCCAATTTAAATATGCTATGCAGTACAGGGGGAAAGCTCCCAGATCTCAGTCCGTAGTCCCACTTTAAATATGCAATGCCGAATGGATATCGGATGCAGCGTAATTAAACAGTTTAGGAAGGATGGTAGACAAGAATAGGGTAGGACTACCTAAGAATGGCTCAATTAATAGCAAATAAGTGAAAAACATCAGGTAAGGCAAGTAGGCATGTTTAAATCCTAAGTTAACTACTCAGTTTAAATAGTAAGAAGTAATATAGGAATGAAAATGAGATATGTCACGGAAGGAACAGTGGGATTCTTGTAAAAATGACCCGTGCACGCACTCGTCACCTCACGCACACGGGATCCTCATAGTGAAAATCAGTTAAAAATGCCTAAGGAAAAGTCCCCAACGCATAGTTAGGCAAGCCACTTACCTCAACTGCGCAAATCAACTCCGTACCACGCTCTTGCCACGAGTATCCGACTCCGGGTGACCCAAATCTAATAAATTCGATTGCATAATGTTAATAACACTTTAAGGGAACAAATTAGCTAATTAATTCGAAGCTAATACGCAAAATTAGGAAATTCGCCCAAAACGTCCCCTGGGCCCACGTCTCGGAATCGGGTAAAAATTACATTTTTCGAACCCCCATTCACTCACGAGTATAACCATATAAGAATCTCTCAAATCGGAGGTCAAACACCAAATCAAAACTCAACAATTCGGTCTATGAAGTTCTTCCCATTTTCCCATTTTCTACCTACAAAATTCGAAATTTAAGGTTGAATTTAAGATTGAAATCATGAAATTTGATCTATGTAGGTTAGAAACCACTTACTCAAATCACCCAGGTGCAAATACCTTCGAAAATCACCTCTCCTGAGCTTCCAAAATCGAAAATGGTGAAAATAACATAAACCCTCGGAATTGGGTTTTTAAAAGAACTGCCGAGGTTTTCCTAGACGCGATCGCGGAGAAAACTCTGACACGCGCCCCAAAATTCCTCACTGAGATTGCGTTAATAAGTCTGCGATTGCAGAACTCTTGGCCCCCAAGCTATGCGATCGCGTAAGGGGCCACGCGACCGCGAAGAACAAACATTAACCCCATTCCTTAGACCAAAATCCACTATGCGATCGCGGAGGCCATCTTCCCAAAGCACATCGATCGCAGATAGCCTTCTGCGATCGCGAATAGCCTTCGGCGATCGCGAAGAACAACTCGCGTGCCTCCCCTAATTACTCTATGCGATCAAGTGATCTATTGCGTTCGCAGAGAAGAAAACTCTATTGTAGAAAAAACCAGCAAAACCAGCTAAGGCCTTTTGGCCAAAAGTGTCCGTTTGAACACCCGAAACACACCCGAGGCCCCCGGGACCTCAACCAAAACCAACAACTAACCCTAATACCTCATTCAAACTTGGTCGAGCCTTAAAAATACATCTTATTGTGAACAACTAATTTTTGACCACACCCAAATTCTATACTATTTTTGGTGTAAATAT